>LR812534.1:20611704-20919204 GCA_903798195.1 Danio kyathit | reverse complement strand
AGTCATAAGGTAAAACATGTTAGAAATGTGATAACAAATTGCTAATTCTTGTTAACAACGTGTTAAACATTTTAGCCATAAGGTAAAACATGTTAGAAATGTGACAGCAAATTGCTAATTCTTGTTAACAACGTGTTAAACATTTTAGCCATAAGAAAAAACATGTTAGAAATGTAACAGCAAATAGCTAATTCTTGTTTGCAACGTGTTAAACATCTCAGCTCAGTTAAAACATTTTAGAAACATGACAGAAATCTGCTAATTCCTGTTAACAACATGTTAAACATTTTAGCCATAAGGTAAATTATGTTAGAAATGTAATAGTAAAATGGTAGGCTAATTCATACCAACAACATGGTAAAATATGTTAGCTATGTGCTAAAATGTGTTAGAAATGTGACAACATGCTAATTCATGTTAGCAAAAGTGGCTAGAAACGTGCTTGTTCTTTCTAGCAACATGCTAAAACATGTTAGGCATGCGTTTGCTTTATACATAATATACAGAGACAGAATTATACAGAGACAGTTAAGTCAATTCCAGTTGTGGCAAAAATCCTCTAAAGTAAAGTGTTTACTGAGTTAAATGTTTTAACAAACTGTTCAAAAACTTGGGAGAAACTATAGAGAGGTGTCACATCCATGTCTTAGGTTTTAAAGTGACTGGATAAACATACTGTACCCGCTGTGATAAAGATTAATCTATATCTAGTTTATGCATACAGTATTTTGTGAATGAAAGTAAACATTTGAACCTCACTGAAGCAGCAGCAAAGCTCTTACAAAACAGGCCATTTTGTTCTATAATGAATATTTTAAGGGGAAAATAATTGGTCTACCTTACATCTTAAAGCTTGTAGTTGTTAGCAACATGTTTCCACATGCTAATAACATGCTAAATCATGCTAGTTTCTATTTCTCCCAGTTGCCCCAGAATACTGATGCCAGACTCAATAAGGATCTTGCCCTCGTCTCTCCGTGCTGTGCATGTCCCATTCCTCCAGCACACCACCCATTAGCTCATTTTAACAACCCCCACCCCCACTCCCATCTTGCCCCTTGAAGCAAGACCCTGCCAGTGGCTGCAATCCGGGGACCACTTAACTGATTTCTTATGGGAGGTTTTCTGAGCTGAAAGAGGCAATCCGTTTGCCGTCAAACTGCACTGTTTGGCACAACTGTAGGTTTGTGTCAGTTTTGCCAGGCTAATCATTTGGAATCAATTTAATTTGGCTTTACTTTGCTTTTTTGTCACAAAGCAGGAATTTTATATATGATGCAATTAATGGGAAGAACGACAGCGGGAAGACAAAAAACTACAAGCTCATGTGGCAGAAAAACAAAGGCATTCATTCGTGCAGAAATTTTTTAAAAATACTTTAAGTCCAAGTAATTTAAAGTGTTACAAATTAAAATTGCTTTTGAAATTAATTTAGCTTTCAAAATGTGAGATGTTTCAGATTAAAGCAAGAAAATTTTGTCCAAGTAGTTTAAAGGGTTAAATAGCACAAAGCTGCATTTTAAATGTAAAATAATGGCGTTCAGAGTATACTGTTATGTGGTGGAACCTCAAATACTACATGGTTTTGCTTTAGTAGTGTAATCAAGGTACAGTATTTGTGGTAAAATTTGGCTACAAAAGTGGTACTAACTACACCAAAAACATGGTTATTACACATTTACTGTAGTTAAACAATAGTCTTTTTGAGTAAAAGACATTCTAAAAATATTTAAAAAGTTGTAAATATGTTGAATACACAAGAAAATACAATTTTGATTTTTCGACTTTAAAAATGTGCTTAATTTGAGACTAAAACATGTTAGCCATATGCTAGCAAGATGCTAATGCATTATAAAATGTGACATGAACATAATATTGCATGCAAGCAATGTTAAAACACGCTAACCACATGCAAAAAAACATGCAAATTCATCTTAACAATTGTAAAAACTGTTATAAACAGACTATTATTGACTAAATGGGCTCTATGCACAGCTAGAGTTTTAAAGCCAGTGATAAACTTCCGGTGAAATCTTAATGTGACTATTTTCAATTTCACAAGGTTGTTTTTACAGCATCAAGGTTGTAATGTAATTACAATATATTCAGTTAAATAGACTTAAGCATTCATTTATTTGTTCAAGCGTAAAACGAGATGAAAGACTGTTGTAACTGCTAGCACCGTCAGTAGCAACAGGCTAGCGCAGAAATTCCATTGAAAATACTGGATTAAAATAAACGGTCATATTTTAAAGACAGGGCAGGGGGCAATAGAATTTAATGCAGTGCTTCTTGTCTGATCTGAGACTCACTTTATATCGTATTTCTAACAGGCAATGAAGATCACTGATTTTTAAAGAAATCAGAACTTAAATGGGACAATTTTGTAATGGAAAGACAGTTCACCGGAAGCCCTTGGACTGCCTGGCTAAAAATTAAAAGTCCTTGTGCATATAGCCAATTGACTGACTATTGACTTATAAACAGACTATATATTGGCTATACAATGAAATGACATTTAAGTTTTTCTGCTTAAAAAAATGTGTTTAATTCAATATTGAAAATTGTTAGAAATGTACTAAGCATGCTTGCAGCATGTTAAAACATTAGAAATTTAACATGTTAATGCATGCTAATTCATGTTAACAATGAAGCAATAGCCAAACGCAATGTATTGAAAATATTGTGCAATGTTATTTAAAAAGTTTAAAAAAGTTCTATCACATTCAAAAGCTGCAGAAAGACTTTTAATGTGAATTTTCATCTCACATTTATAGTTTGCTCTACAACTCTTAGCGCATGTGTACTGTTAATTTTTATTTAACTGTTGTGTGTATATATATATATATATATATATATATATATATATATATATATATATATATGGAAGTTTTTTTCCTAACAAAACTAAAATGAAAATTCAAATGCCTAAAAGGATAGAAATAATAACTTTCAAAACAAATACCCAAATGATGAATCAAATGCTCAATTTGACAAATGACAATATCAAATATATATTTGATATTTAACCTCATTCACACAGACTCGAGTCTTGTTTTTCCCTGTGAAGCATTACAAAGCTTTTTTCCCTGTTTGTCCAGCCATGTTTTGATCCTTGTCCTGTTTACCGTTACTGTTGTTTTGCCTCCTGTCCTGTTCCTAACCCTAACATTTGTCTCTGTTTTATTATTTAATTTTTCAATTGAACTATGTTTGTGTGTTCTGACAATGTGTTATTTCTTAGTACCAATTTCCAAAAGAGTTTTTTTGTTTACTCAACTTCAGACATTTTAGGTCAGTGCAACTGATGTTTTCAAAAGTTAAGTACATGAGAAAAACGAAAAAAAAAAAAAAAAAGGATTATGTTCATTCCACATCAGGCATTCCAGTTCTGCAGACAAAAAATGTTCAGTTGGCACAACTTATAAAGTTTTGTTACAGAGTAGTTGACTTCTCCAGAAAACTAATAATGTTTTGTTAACCCAACTAAATGTTTTTTTGTATTACTGACAAATAATTTTAGGTCAGTGCAGCTGATGATTCCAAAAGTTGAGTGAACAAGAAAAAGCGAAAGGAAATAAGGATTAGGTTTTTTTGTTGTTATACTGGCTTGAAATCTTTTACAGTGTATGTTTTGAGCTCACATCCAAGCATGCACACAGACATCTCAGCACACCAACACACACAATTAAGTAATAATGACATTAAAATCATTAACAGACTTTCTTAAACTTAAGACTTTAAAATAATTTTGTTATGTTTATTTAAGACTTTAAAATAAACGAATGAATGAATGCATGAATGAATGAATGAATGAATAATTAAATAATCAAATAAACAAATAAATAAATAAATAAATACATTTTAATGCATGTAAACAGCAGGGAGAATATAGTGTGGGGTGTCTCGTCACCTTGGAATTATAAGGTTCTATCTAATATTATAAAAAAACATCCCATAATGTAAATAAGTTGTCATTTAATAAGAATATGTCAATAACTCAATTTTGACAAAAATGTCAGATAGAACCTTATAATTCTAAGGTGACGGTCTGTCTTTAATTGATCTTAGATTTACCTGCAGTAATAAGTACTGATTCATATTTAATTTTTACAAATAGTATTTCAGGAAGAGCAAGTAAACATTTAAAGCAGACTAAAACAGCAAAAAAAAAAAAAACATACACTATAAAGGCCCGTTCACACCAGGACGTTTTTTGCTCGCGTTTTCTATTGACGTTTAACGCCTTCTGACTAAATAAAGGGTGCCAATGTGATTGTGCACACCAACATGCAAAATGCCAGGCGTAAAAGCATTATTTTTAAAGAAACGCCTCATGCTCGTTTTTTTGTTTTTGTTTTGACTCGCCACGTCAAAACATTCTCCACCAATCAGATTGGCACTTTTGTTCACGTGCACGGAGCTGCTGAAGTTACAGTAAACAGCACTTGGAGGCGCTTAAGCGCAAAACTGTCAATGCGAGCGCACATTGAAGAAGATACCCAGAGGCGATATGAACGTGCTTATTGCACTGGTGAACAATAATCATTTTCCCATCGCTAGAGCTGGAGCTGCTACTTGAACTATCCATGCTTGTTCGAATCGCCAGTAACTTTAACAAGCGTGTCAAATTTCTCTCCTCTTCTTCTGTGTTACAAGCGGGTGTCAGAAGCTTAAAGTTGTGTAGCACCACCATGTCTTTCTGTTTTTCATTAAGCGCCATCTAACGTGAACGAGTGATTTTGCATACTCTTCGGCTCAACGTCAGTGAAAATCGCTTGGGTTTGAATGCAGAAAAAACGTCTCAAAAATGCTGACGACAAACGCAAATGAAAAGCTTCCCGGTGTGTACGACCCTTAAAACTCTGATACAGCACTGATTATTTTGTGTGCCATTACTGTGTAATTATTCATAGAATGCACTAGCAATTTCAACTGAACGTCTACTTCAAAGTTAATCTTGTACAAATTTTAAGGACACAGATTTCACAGACTGATTTCACACAATAAGACGGTTTAGCACTCATCTCTCCTCTTACAGTATGATGGAGCTCTGAAGAAGGAGCTTGGAAAGGAAATCACTCCCTTAAAGTCTGTTCTGAATGGCAGGTTGGGTAATGGCTACAGAACCCAATCAGGATCACCTCGCAAAAGCAGACACAATCAGCTCCACAGACGAGCTAATCAACGCGAGTGGAACGGCCGACACACACATCCATCACTTCAGCGTGTAAATACAGCACAGCCTGAAATGAAAGAGGCCTTCCCAATCAACCTGTATTACTTACAGGGTGCATTCAACAAACACTATTTGAAACACTTCAGGGTCAAACAGTTGTAAAAACAGAGCTGATTGCGCTCATGCGAGCACAGGAATCTTTTACTTCAAAGAGCCAAAGACAGGTAGGTTAATGCAGGTTTTAGCCTTGAAACGTTGTATTTAAACAAAAGAATCAGCTGCTGTTCTCTTAATTAAGTTTTGGTGTTTTGACGAGGAACTTAAATTTAGCTAAACGTAATTTGAGATATGTAGTAATTTATGTTCGGAAACAAAATGTAACTTAATATAAATGTGCAACTGTGTATAGCAGACTCAAATAATGACTTTTGCTGCTTGTTCAAGCTATTTTTTTTAAAACAGCAAAATTCTTACATTTTTTTCTGACAACTTATTTATTCCATGTTCAATCCACTTAAATTTGTTAACTTAATCATTTTTACAGTGTTTAAGATCTATTGTATGCCATTTAAGGAGTACTTTTTTTTAAATTTTAACATTATTTTAATTTTTGTGTGTGATCATCTCATATGGCAAGTTCATCCAGACAGGCTCTACTGGCAAATGGACTCACTAGTGAACTCTGAACTGCAACCAAAACACTGGACGCCCATACAGATATAACAACACACTGCTATTAAAACACAAATGCACAGTGAACATTCTCAATCCCCCATCCATTCAATTGGAAAAAAAAACAACAATTGTGCATTGTAAGCGCATCAGTTGAATGAGATAACTCCTTCTGTTGCATTCATAAGGAAAAGAGTCCAAGCACAATGAAGACAGAAGTTCTGCATCTCTATTTTAAAAATTGAATTAAACAAATGCCATTCAGGTGTACGCAAATCTGTATATTATTTTATAGACTAAATTAATTAAATTATAGCAAAGACCTATGAACATTCATCTAGTATTGGTTTGGGTTGGTACGACTTATCTGGTTTACTGAAAATGTACAATAACTTTATTCATACAAGAATCTTTAGCTTCTGGATATTTAACTAAATTTTAGGCCTTAAAAGTCTTAAATCTACTGAAATATTGTGTTGTAGGTCTTAAATATTTTATTAGGATGTCTTAATTTTCCTTTGTTCATGTATAGCTACCCAATCTGGCCATTAACAGCCACACAATCTCCAAAAATCCCAATCTCAATAAAAATTTTTAAGTATATTAATAGTATTTAATTACTTTCCTTACAGTAAAATTTGCTTAAAGGTTCTCCATTTATTTACCGGTGAGGATACTGACCTGACGTAATTTTTTTATTATTAAATTATTATTATTATTGTGGACTGAATTGACAGCTATGTTTTGCTCTATTCTTGGTAAGGATAATAGGGTTTGTGAATGGATATATTTAAAAATTAATTAAAAAAAATATTCAAACAGGGCGACGCAGTGTTGCAGTAGGTAGTGCTGTCGCCTCACAGCAAGAAGGTCGCTGGTTCGAGCCTCGGCTGGGTAAGTTGGCGTTTCTGTGTGGAGTTTGCATGTTCTCCCTGCGTTCGCGTGGGTTTCCTCCGGGTGCTCCGGTTTCCCCCACAGTCCAAAGACATGCGGTACAGGTGAATTGGGTAGGCTAAATATGGATGTTTCCCAGAGATGGGTTGCGACTGGAAGGCCATCCGCTGCGTAAAACATGTGCTGGATAAGTTGGCGGTTCATTCCGCTGTGACGACCCAGGATTAATAAAGGGACTAAGCCGAAAAGAAAATGAATGAATGAATGAATGAATATTCAAACAAATTAATATTGTTGTATAATTAAATGTAATATTTTTTAATAATTTTTGATAGGGCAAGTGAAAATCTTTTATAACTGGGTTATTTGAAAGCAAATCCTTTAATTTCATTCATAATTGTCTTGAAAATGTCTTTAAAAGTCTTAAATTTAACTTGGTGAAACTTGCAGAAACCCTATCTGTTATCTAATGACTTACCTAATTACACCTAATTAAGTTAAGCCTTTAAATGACACTTTAAGCTAAATGTACTGTCATCAATAAAAAAAATTTAATAAATCAGCTATTAGAAATGAGAAAATTAGAAACTACTATGTTTAGAAATGTGTTCTCTTCTTTCCGTAAAACAGATATTGGGGAAAAAAATCTACAGGAGCTAATAATTCAGGAGACCTAATGAGTTTGACTTCAGCTGTAAATTAAATTTAATTAGCTCAGAAAAATATGAATTACCCTGATTATACCATAAATACGGGATGCTCTGATCAATCGGCCAGAGATCGGTATCAGCCAATAATCACATTTCACGACTCGATCGGTACTTGCTGATCTGGCCAATCTCCAGTGGTGGAAAGAGTACTAAAAAATCATACTCAAGTAAAAGTATCATTACTTGCCTAAAAATGTAGTGCAAGTAGAGTAAACGTATCTGTTGTAAATATTACTCAAAGTATGAGTAAAAAGTACAGTAGACCTTTCAAAAGTACTCAAGAATAGTGAGTAGTGAGTATTACGCTGTAAAAAACTGATGCATTTACATGTAATTTGTGGATGTGTGTAAACGTAACATTCTGTAGTGCATTTAGTTATTGCCCAGCAGGCACACAACGTCATAAGACGTTAATATTAAGTTAGATTTAGGTTGTGACGTCAGGTGACCAAAATTCAATGTCTAGTCAGTCTCTAAGGACAACGTTATTTTGACATACGATAACAATGTGAAATGGCGTTGATTTTTGGTTGATTTTAGCTTGTGTTAGAAAGTAACCAAAATCCAACGTCAAGCCAACATCTTAAATCAGCGTCATAGTGACATCAAATACTGACATTTATTTGTCAGGTATGGCAACCAAAATCCAACATCTGATAGACGCCATAGTGGTAACGTCCACACAACCTCAAGCTGTAACATCATTAGGCGTTGATATTTGGTTGATTTTAGGTTGGATGTTTTCTAATCCCAACAGACAAGAAAAAATAAAGTAGTGACTGCAGGTTTAAAGGAAAGTTGTGGAGTAAAAGTACAAATACTGCACAAAAAATGTACCTAAGGGAAAGGAAAAGTACACATTTTCAAAACTGCTTAGTAAATTACAACTCCTGAGAAAAACTACTCAATTTCTTTTAAAAAATGTGGTCCACGGTGATTCAGAAAATAAGAGTCTGCAGCTTTTAGCATTTTCAGAGTCAAAAAGGGGGATTCTAATAATACATTGAGGTCTTACAGAGCAAAATAAATTAGTCTATTTAAGAAACTGCACTACTTACAATGACATTTTGTTTTGCTTCCATTTTTTGACTCTCAATATTCAGGTAACCAGTAACCTGCATTATATGAATCACCAAGGATCACAGTTTTAGCTAAAAAAAAAAAAACATATTTCATTTCATCTATTCATTTTTTTTACTTTTATAGTGGCTTAAGGTTTTGGATAAACCTCCAAAACATACATTATACTGTATACAGCTGAAGACAGAATTATTAGCCCCCCTGTTCATTTTTCCCCAATTTCTGTTTAGAGGAGAGAAGATTTGTTCAACACATTTCTAATCATAATAGTTTTAATAACTCATTTCTAATAACTGTTTTATTTTATCTTTGCCATGATGACAGTAAATAATATTTTACTAAATATTTTTCAAGACACTTACGTATAAAAGCATTTAAAGGCTTAATTAGGTTAACTAGGCAGGTTAGGGTAATTAGGCAAGTTATTGTATAATGATGGTTTGTTCTGTAGAGTATCGAAAAAAATATAAAGCCTAAAGGGGCTAATAATTTTGACCTAAAAATGGCTTCAAAAATTAAGAACTGCTTTTATTCTAGCCGAAATAAAACAAATAAGACTTTCTCCAGAAGAAAAAATATTATCAGAAATACTGTGAAAATGTCCTTGCTTCGTTAAACATCATTTGAGAAATATTTAAAAAATAAATACAATTTCAAAGGGGGCTAATAATTCTGAATTTAACTGTACATAAGGAGGTTCTTGAAAAGATTTTTGACATATTTTAACAGCCTATATGTTCTGAGTAGTACATTTACATTGATTCAGTTAGCAGAAGCTTATATCTAAACTGTTTACAAATGAGAGCAGTAGAAGCAACAATAAAAGTAAATTGTTTATAGTCAGTCATTTTGATGAGAGTTAAATTTATTTGAAATGGTTAACTGAAGGTATTCCTGATATTTTGCATTATGGATTTAGTCTCTCCCTCTTTCTTTCTCTTTAAGTTAACATATGTTTCGTTGCTCGTTTCAGCTGGACTTTAGCTCATCACCCTCTCCTATGACATCATCCTCTGACAATGCCACCATTCATACAGATGTTGCTTACAAAACACGGCTTCAGATTGGCGTTGCGCAAACAGAGCTTCACACATGCGCAAGCAGTACACCAGCCACAGGTGTTTACTACAGTAACTTAACCTGAACTTCCAGTGATGGAGACTGTGAAATTACATACAGTAATTCCCTGTATAAAAATGCAGTATAGTGATTCACTTAAACATTCTGACATTACACATGACATTTAAAATCAAGTTAATGTTTTTACATCACATACAGTACATTGATGCTTTGTGATATTCTGATTGAACCACTGAAGGCATATACTCTGTTTTGTATCTGTTTTGAGGATTTTTTGGGGTTATTATATGGACTCTGAATAAGTCGGGACCATTAATGTCTATGGAGGATGTGGGAGCTCTCAGATATCAACAAAAAAATCTTAATTTGTATTCTGAAGATGAATGATATGAGGGTGAGTAATTAATACCAGTTTTCGTTTTGGGGTGAACTACCTTTTCAACCCTACTTGTGAATGTACGATTTTTACACGTGTGTATTTATTTATTTATAATTCTAAATATACTTTTTTTAAAGTAAAAATAAATTGCATCTAATATGTTGGCTAACGTATTGTTCACTCATTTTAATTACAAATGTAGCAGTGTCTTCTAAATGACATTTTGTGTATTACAACACAATAGATTTTTATTAATTGATACACGTCAATATTTTAAGGAGGTGAACAGCTGAAATATTTCACCAAACCACATTTCTTTTCGGTAATTTGACTTTATTTCTAGATTATCATATCAGTACAGTTGGACTGGCATTTTTTACTTCATGCAACCAATACAATGAATGTTAAACTAAAAAATACTGAATGAAATTTGATTTTTATAGAATTAAAGATATACAGTGGGTACAAAAAGAATTCAGACCCCCTTAAAATTTTCACTCTTTGTTATATTGAAGCATTTTGCTAAAATCACTCAATTTCATTTTTCTCCTCATTAATGTACACACAGCACTCCATATTGCCTAAAAAACACTGAATTGTTGACATTTTTGCAGATTTATTAAAAAAGAAAACTAAAATATCACATGGTCCTAAGTATTCAAACCCTTTGCTGTGCTTCTGATCATATTTGAGATGGTTCTACACCTTCATTTGAGTCCAGCTGTGATTATACTGAATGGACTTGATTAGGAAAGCCACACACTGGTCTATATAAGACCTTACATCTCACAAAGCATGTCAGAGCAAGTGAGAATCATGAGGTCGAAGGATCTGCCTGAAGAGCTCAGAGGCAGAATTGTGGCAAAGCACAGATTTGGCCAAGGTTACAAAAAATTCTGTTGCACTTAAGCTTCCTAAAAGCACAGTGGCCTCCATAATCCTTAAATGGAAGATGTTTAGGATGACCAGAACCCTTCCTAGAGCTTAAACTGAGCTATCAAGGAGAAGAGCCTTGGATGCGCCTCCAGAGATGCAGTTCGGAGAAAGTTGTAGAAAGTCAACCATCACTACAGCCCTACACCAGTCAGAACTTTATGGCAGAGTGGCTCGACACATGAAGCCCGCATGGCCTAGCCAGAGCTTTGAGATAAACCCAATTGAGCATCTCTGGAGAAAAAAAAGGGGGATTCTAATAATACATTGAGGTCTTAAGGAGAAAATAAACTAGTCTATTTAAGAAACTTTACTACTTATAATGACATTTTGGTTTGCTTGCATTTTTTGACTCTCAAAGTTCAGGTAACCACTGACCTGCATTACAGGGAGTGCAGAACTATTAGGCAAATGAGTATTTTGACCACATCATCCTCTTTATGCATGTTGTCATACTCCAAGCTGTATAGACCTTGAAAGCCTACTACCAATTAAGCATATTAGGTGATGTGCATCTCTGTAATGAGAAGGGGTGTGGTCTTATGACATCAACACCCTATATCAGGTGTGCATAATTTTTAGGCAACTTCCTTTCCTTTGGCAAAATGGTTCCAAAGAAGGACTTGACAGTCAAAAATAGTGAGATATCTTGCAGAGGGATGCAGCACTCTTAAAATTGCCAAGCTTCTGAAGCGTGATCATCAAACAATCAAGCGTTTCGTTCAAAATAGTCAACAGGGTCGCAAGAAGCGTGTGGAAAAACCAAACTAAAAACCAAGGCGCAAAATAACTGGCCATGAACTGAGAAAAGTCAAGCGTGCAGCTGCCAAGATGCCACTTGCCACCAGTTTTGCCATATTTCAGAGCTGCAACATCACTGGAGTGCCCAAAAGCACAAGGTGTGCAATACTCAGAGACATGGCCAAGGTAAGAAAGGCTGAAAAACGACCACCACTGAACAAGATACACAAGCTGAAACGTCAAGAAAGGGCCAAGAAATATCTCAAGACTGATTTTTCTAAGGTTTTATGGACTGATGAAATGAGAGTGAGTCTTGATGGGCCTGTGGCTGGATCGGTAAAGGGCAGAGAGCTCCAGTCCGACTCAGACGCCAGCAAGGTGGAGGTGGAGTACTGGTTTGGGCTGGTATCATCAAAGATGAGCTTGTGGGGCCTTTTCGGGTTGAGGATGGAGTCAAGCTCAACTCCCAGTCCTACTGCCAGTTTCTGGAAGACACCTTCTTCAAGCAGTGGTACAGGAAGAAATCTGCATCCTTCAAGAAAAACATGATTTTCATGCAGGACAATGCTCCATCACACGTGTCCAAGTACTCCACAGCGTGGCTGGCAAGAAAGGGTCTAAAAGAGTTAACTAAACTTTCGTTTAGTTTTATACATTATATTTATATTTTTAAAAATAGCTTAAATTTGCTAATAAAACACAAGATAGGCCTACTGGGCAAAAAGGGGATGCCTCTCAAACAATTTTAGAAGCTGTCATTCATTCATTCATTCTCACCATGCTTAAGGTCTTGGTCCTGTGTTTATACTCATAGCATCAACGTGGCATAAAAAAACGGCATCTTAACTCTGTCTTTTGTGAAATGGAGTTTCCATTTATTGTATAGTAAATCAGACTCAATCAAAGTAGCGTCGCTGCGCAAAAACACATTATGATTGCATGTTACACTTCCGACTGCACATTGTGTTTTCTTTATCTTATAATGCAGAGCTTTGAGGTAAGGAAGGTTTTCATTTGCCATTTAGTGACAGTCAGACAGGCTCATTCAATTCATCAAACTCCATCTTTTAAAATCGAAATCGAAAGCGGATATGTGTCCTGAAAAAGCCGGCGTATCAGCGCGCTTCTACATTGAAAACATATGATTCGATTCGCGCTTCTAATTGGTTCTCGGGATATAGCGGCTTTTGTTGTCAAAGGCAAGTGGCGTTTAGTGGCTTCTGCCAACAAACTGTTTTTTCTAAATGAGCTGACAGTGGGATTTAGATGATTTGAAGCAAATCTATTTGTTGATGGTGTACTACGTGCCTAAAGCATTCACTTAATGTCATGAGCTCATTTTTGGCGGAAGTGGCGTTTAGGGGCTTTTGCATCTGAACTCTTCATATGTTAAAGATTTTGCAAATAGGTGAGGATCTACAACCATTCTGGGTTACATGATAAACAGTACACTCATAAATCACCTTAATTACACAATAATGTTTGTTCATTCAATATACACATACAGTGGGTACGCAAAGTATTCAGACCCCTTAAATTTTGAACTTGTTTAGCCATTTGCTAAAAAGGTAATTTCTCCTCATTAATGTACACACAGCACCCTATATTGACAGAAAAAAACTAATTGTTGACATTTTTGCAGATTTATTAAAAAAGAAAAACTGAAATATCTCATGGTCCTAAGTATTCAGACCCTTTGCTCAGTATTTAGTAGAAGCACCATTTTGATCTAATACTGGGAAAGATGCAACATATTTACACATGGATTTAGGAATCCTCTGTCATTTCTCCTTGCAGATCCTCTCCAATTCTGTCAGGTTGGATGGTTTATGGACGTTAATGGACAGCCATTTTTAGGTCTCTCCAGAGATGCTCAATTGGGTTTAACTCAGAGTTCTGGCTAGGCCATTCAAGAACAGTCATTAAGTTGATGTAAAGCCACTCCTTCATTATATTACTGTGTGTTTATGGTTGTTGTCTTGTTGGAAGGTTAACCTTCAGCCCAGTCTGAAGTTCTGAGCACTCTGGAGAAGGTTTTCATCCAGGATATCTCTTTACTTGGGTGCCTTCATCTTTCCCTCAATTGCAACCAGTCGTTCTGTTCCTGCAGCTGAAAAACTCCTCCACGGCATGATGATGCCACCACCATGCTTCACTGTTGGGGCTGTGTTGGACAGGTGATGAACAGTGCCTGGATTTCTCCACACAAACCGCTTAGAATTAAGGCCAAAAAGTTCTATCTTGGTCTCATCAGACCAGAGAATCTTATCTCTCACCTCATCTTGGAGTGCTTCAGGTGTTATTTAGCCAACTCCATGCGGGCTTTCTCCTTTGCTGTGATACTCGTTTATTTAACTCAGATGCTGTCCATTTTTTAAAAGTGTCTTGAAAAATATCTAGTCAAATATTATTTACTGTCATCATGGCAAAGATAAAATAAATCAGTTATTAGAAATTAGTTATTAAATTTTTTTATAGCTAAAACTGTGGTCCTTGGTGATTCATATACAGTGAGTGCAGAATTATTAGGCAAGTTGTATTTTTGAGGATTAATTTTATTATTGAACAACAACCATGTTCTCAATGAACCCAAAAAACTCATTAACTAAAAGAAAATCTACCTTGTTAAAAAACAAAGAATTGTCTAAAGTGACATTTTTGAAAAAAAAAAAAGGTATTTTATTTACTAGCTAATAACCTTATCATTACACATAAAATGAAACTTCTGAACCTTATCAGAGAAGCCTGATAGAAACTGCTCATCTACAAGAAAATAAGTCTGATGGATTTAGAGGTTTTTGCATCTTAACTCTTTATATGTAACATAACTTTTTTTTTAAAAGTACAGTATGCTTTTACATTCAGTCCTGATTCCTGCAGATGAAAAGGGTGCAATTACATAAGCCTGAATCTCCAATGCTCAAGTAAAAACTTTACATCACTTTGATAGCTGTATCCCTCACTAAATGTTTCTTTAAGAAAGCTTTCTTTTTTTCACAGCTCAAGTAAAAAAAAAAACAGCACATGCAGAGCATGCCAAAGATTATGTCATCTGAGCGGCGTGTGCCAGCGAAAGGCCCTGGAGAAACAGCGCAGGAACATATAGTATTGTTTATCTCATAAAAAAAGTGAACCTCACCACCTAGCCCGATGCTTAGTGACAAATTTATCATCCTTGGTAACAATGTAAACAACAGATAATTACCCCATGATAAAACAAAGAACCACAGATTGTTTTTAACTGTCACTGGCATGAATAGTGAGATGAACATTCCAACAAGACGTCATAGATTTTTTAGTTCTTGGTCAAGAGATCTTGAGAGGAGCACAGATACATTACACTTGCACATAGTAAACTCAATGTTTCTTTGTTGTTTTTACCTGATTATGTGCAGTATTTTTGTTTTGCATTTTTAATAAAAATGATTTTATATATTAAATTATTTTATATTTGAGCACATGTAAAATTACTTCTAAAAAGTAAAATAGTAACTAAGAAATGCAAAGCAAGAGAGAGAGAGAGAGAGAGAGAGAGAGAGAGAGAGAGAGAGAGAGAGAGAGAGAGAGAAAAAAGAATTTTTTAAAGTCCAGGCAAGACTTTATATGCCGTATAGTTTTCTTTTCAAGTAAAGTTAGTATTAATCATCCAACAAAAATAAATAAATTAATTAATTATTAAATAAATAAATAAACTCCTCAATTGAAACAGCATTCCTATATATTGTAGCTTATTGCTTTTTTCTGTAAGCCTATAGATGAGGTAAACAAAAAGAATGTTGATTTTTCAGACTTCTATTTTTCCTCACACCCTGTTTCCCTCAAAAATATGACACATTACAGCAGTAAAACGGGTTCAAATGGCAGTACACATTAATTCAAGATGTTTATAAGCACTATATGACCAAGATTATGTGAACACCCAAACACCACACGCATATGTGTAATGTCTGGTTACATTAAAATGGATCAAAACTGCATAAACTTTTGATTTACATGGCAGCATGAGGGCTCAGTGGTTGGCACTGTCACCTCACAGCAAGAAGGTCACTGTTTCGAGTCCCGGCTAGGCCAGTTGGCGTTTCTGTGTAGAGTTTGCATATTCTCCCCGTGTTTGCATGGGTTTCCTTCAGGTGCTCCAGTTTCCCCCACAGCCCAAAGATATGCAGTGTAAGTGAATTGGTCGAAGTGTATGTGTAAATGCGAGAGTGTATGTGTGTTTTCAAGTACTGGGTTGTGGCTGGAAGGGCATCGGCTGTGTAAAACATATGCCCCCGGTTTCACAAACAAGGTTTAAGGCTAGTCGTAGATTAAATTGCATGTCTGAGCTGTCTCAACTGAAAATGACTTGCAGTGAGATGTCTTAAAATATGTCAGTGTCATTTTTTTGTCTACAGGTACACACCAGTAATGTATTTTTCTAAGGCTGTTTTTAAAAATGTGGCTTAAAAAGCCTAATTTAACTAAGGTCTAGTCCTGGCTTAAGCTAAGCCCTGTTTGTGAAACTGGGCCATGGTGGAATAGTTGGCAGTTCAATCCGCTGTGGTGACCCCCGATAAATAAGGGACTGAGCTGAAGGAAAATAAATGAATGTTGGGTTACAAATGGAATTTAAAAATGGGAATTTAAAAAGGTTGGGTTTGTCCATATTTTACCAAAACTTGGCTTGAAACAACCCAGCGTTTTTTAAAAACAAATCCGTTAGTGACCTACAAAGAATGATTGCTAAATCTCAGAAACGGGAATCAGAAGATTACGTACAATTAAAGATTATAATCAATCTAAATGAGAACCGACAAATAACTGAACTGAATGTAGAAGTGTCCACATTCAAGCATTTCATACAGTGATTTAACTTTTACAGCAGATTTAGTTTACAAGCAACAAACAGTTTTTCATTTACATTAGTAAAACTTGGCATTAGTAACTTACATTTTGTGTCATCAGTTGCGGGCACTCAAACTGTAGACACTGAAGGAATCATTTAAATCAGTGAATTTTTTTAACTATTGACTGAATTGTGGCTCTGACGAGTGACATCTTCACAGTTCAAAATAACTTTTTTCCTGCACTACATTTATGATTGGAAGTCAATGGCTGTTTTTATTCAGCATTCTTTAGTAAATTTCCAAATGCAAAGGGGGAAATGCTGCTATCACAGCCTGATCTCATGAGGAAACATAACTATTTTATGTTTTGTCCGTTTAGTGGCTAATTCGTACAAACTCATATGAGTTCAGTTGTACGAAGAAATACGATTTTAAAAAGGAGTGTCACCCAACCCCGCCCCTAAACCCAACCATCACTGGAGGATGAGAAAATCATACTAAATTGTACAAATGAGATTGTACGAATTCATACACTGTAAACTCCAAAAAGTTAAGGTAACTCAAACCATTTGAGGAAACCAATAGCAACAAACCATTTAAGTTCAAAAACGAATCCTAATGAGTACTGTGAACTTAATCCATTTGAGTAAATGAAGCAATTTGAGCACAGTAAAACCCAATAAATGAAGAGAACTCAAACCAACTGAGTACTGTAAAACTCAATAAGTTAAGGCAACTCAAACCGTTTGAGGAAACCGATTGCAACAAACCATTTGAGTTAAAAAAAAAAAACTAATCTATATGAGTACTATGAACTTACTCCATTTAAGTTGAAGTAATGAGGTATTTAAATAACTCAATACCTTCAACACTGAGTTTAAAACTCTTTTCAAATGAGTAGAATTACCTTTCAGTAAATTTTGAGTTAACTACACTCATTTCATTTGATAAAGTTGACTGTTGGCTTTTACGGTGTACAAATTAGCCACTAAATTAAAAAGTTATGAATTGCCGCGAGATTGTGTTGGCTATCGTCACATTTCGAAACATGTAGGAGAATACAAGTCCAGCACAGTCACCCATCATGACCGGGTTCTCACAGCTTGAAAAATTTAAAAGGCTTCTCATGGAATAAGAAAACTCATATTACTCTTAGTCCTATGCTACGTCACCACCAGTGACGCCACCCCATATATTTTAAACTGGGAAGATGATATTAGGAGGAATATCTCAAAATAAGCCAGTTGTTCATATTAATTAAAGGGAACCTATGATGAAAATCATCTTTTGCAAGCTGTTTGGACAGAACTGTGTGTAGGTATAGTGTGTCCACGGTCATATTGAGATGATAGAAACACCCCAAAGTCTCTTTTTTTCAATTTCCTGACATTAAAATAGGATCCAAATCCCTCCCATTTTGAGGCCACCGCAACGTGATGCACGAGTGTGGTTTCCCCACACAGTGTTTTGATTGACAGACGCATATTAACATGTCTCCATAGTAGCACGTATAATCATATAGACAGAACATGCGCAAAGCAATTGGGATTAAAAGGTCTGTTCAGCTCTCTGTGATCATCAATCATCATCAAATGTGATCAAGAATGAGTTTTACAAGTTTAAAACGTTAAAACAGTGCATGTTTGTAATGAATTACAGCGATGCAACTCCTCATTGGGAAAGTTCTTACTGTAGTATTTCTCACAAATGTTATGCGAGATCGGCTTCCTTCATGTCTGTCACTGTGCTGTTTATCTGACGCAGATCGAGGCACACTCTGACCGGCACGTGGGAACGGTGGGTGAGGAGAACTAGCATTAAAGGCACAGGCAACAAAAACAGCTACATAGTGTTCAGAGCAGACAATATTCTGAAAGGTATAACAAATAATCTGATGGGTGTTTTGAGCTGAAACTGTACAGACACATTCTGGAGACACAAAATACAAATCTTAAATCTTGAAATAAGGGTAAAATAGGTGCCATTTAAAGCTAACAAATGCTAATGTTGTTATGTTTAACATATAAATCTGCTAAAATCTTAGTCGATGTCCTTTAATACAGCTATTAGCCAAATGTTTTAAAGACTCTATAAACTGTATACAGCAAATAACAGCCAAACAACATAGTCATAGGGACTTTTCTTCACAACCCTACAAATGCCAAAACAGTGGTGGAACTGAAAGTGGATCCGCACACAGTTTGACAGGGTTCAGCTGGCACATACACAGGCCTTTTCCTCTCTCTGATAAGAGCGTTTGAGCTTCCTTTTCAGCAGACAACAGCAAGAGCTTTCATGTATCAAAACACAATGACCGGAGCACAGAGCACATGTGCTCTTTGGTCATGCGAGATAAATATTATGTTATGAAGTATATGTCTCTATGAAATATATCATAATAAGAAAAAGAGGAAACGCGTCTTCATGAACTCGCTTCCACTCCAACAACAGAGCATCCAGAGTACATCTGCTCAGCCAGCGCATCCTACAACTGGATATCTGAAACGTATAATCAGTGACCTCATTAATAATAAATATTCTGCTGCTCGGCCCAAGAGCAAAACAGCCACAAACACAAAAGTCTGCTCGTCCACATCTGGCCTGAGATAAACGACACCTTAACCACAGAGTATGAAGACTGTGTGTGTGTGTGTGTGTGTGTGTGATGGTCTGACAGCACTCCCGAGGGAACAAAAGCACTTTTAGCAGGTTTTTTTTTCACCGGAGACCCCCTGGCCCACCACAAAATCAATTTGGCTTCATCGGCCAAAGAGCACAGACACACACATATGCGCACTGATCCTCACATACTCTCTGCATGTCTTTCTCACATACACAGTCTTGCACTTTCCCCTGTCTCTCGCTTTCTTCATGTTCTCTCTCTCTCTCTCTCTCTCTCTCTCTCTCTCTCTCTCTCTCTCTCTCTCTCTCTCTCTCTCTCTCTCTCTCTCTCTCTCTCTCTCTCTCTCTCTCTCTCTCTCTCTCTCTCTCTCTCTCTCTCTCTTGTCGTTGAGGGTTTGGGTATGAGGTTACAGTTGGGGGAGAATTTTCCCATTTGGAATAAGTCAACATCTCTGTATAATGAGATTAGGGCTGGATTTCCACACTGGGGTTGTGCTGTGCTGGGCTGGGACAGGACGGGCCGTGTGGGGGACACATGGCTCCGATCACCCCAGAAACAGGTCACCTGATAGCAACCGTTAGTATTATCCCAGTCCCATATGCGCAGATGCCATAATTATTAAAAGAAGAAGGGAATTCATAGAAACAGAGCATGCAAAGTAAAATACTTTCATGATAAAATACTATACTGTCAGTCTGTCTACAATTAATAAAACTCTTACAATTATGTTTAACGAAAGTTACTTAATTTAATTATTTAATTACATTTAAAATTTTATTATTTTTTTATTTTAAAAATAATTAAAATTATTTAAGAAATATATATTATTCAGATTTAGAGGTTAAAGGCAAGGCAAGGCAAGTTTATTTATATAGCACATTTCATACACAATGATAATTCATAGTGCTTTACATAAACAAGAATAAAAGAAACAAGAAAATAAAAATGATTAAAAACAGATAAAAACAGATGAAAATGTGTTACAACAGGTTTTAAAGAAATGAAAAAAGGAAAGAAAGACATAATAGTGTGATCTGTCGGACATTTGTTACATTGTATTTAGGATATGTGATAAAGTTTAAAGGGCACCAATGATGAAAATCATCTTTTGAAAGCTGTTTGGACAGAACTGTGTGTGGGTATCGTGTCCACAGTCATATTGGGGTGATTTAAAGACAATAAGTGTCTTTTTTTAAATTTCCTGATGTTAAAATAGGATCCAAATCCCTTCCATATTGAGGCCCACCGCAATGTGACGTAGGAGTGCGGTTTCCCCGCCCACCAAATTGATTGACACTCATGTATTAACATGTCTCCGTAGTAATGTGCATAATCATATCCATAAGACAGGACGTGCGCAAAGCAACTGGGATTAAAAGATCTGTTCAGCTCTCTGTAATCATCAGTCATCATCAAATGTAATCAAGATTGAGTTTTACAAGTTTAATATGTTTTTAAAACAGTGTATGTTTGTAATGAATTACAGCGATTTTAATTTCTTGGATGCCTAAAATTGATTAAAAGTAGAAAAATCTTCTCTTTAATGCCTATATTTTTTCAATTGTTACTGTAATAAAATAATTACTTTTTTCAGTTTGAAATATTAATTTATTTAGTAAACAATTAAATTTTTTTTTAGTAAAAATTTTTTTGACTCCCACTTTTTGTTCAAATGCAAATAAAAGCTGAAATAATATATACACTACCCCTCAAAAGATTGCGGTTGAGTTTTTTTTTTTCATTATTTTTTTTTTTTTTCATTTTTAATGATAATATTAATAAAAAGAATTAATATTAGAATGATTTCTGAAGGATCATGTGACTCATGGAGCAATGAAGCTGAAAATTCATCATTAAAATAATTGGAATAAATGATTACATTCAATTCTAAACTACTTTTGAACAGTTATTTTTAGTGCAATGACATTTCACAATTTGTACTTTATTTTTGATGAAATAAATGCAGCTATGGTGAACAGGATAAGCTTATTTTAAAACATTTAAAAATCCTACACTGTAAAACGTTAAAAAGTTAAGGTAACTCAAACCGTTTGAGGACACGGATTGCAACAACACATTTAAGTTCAAAAACAAATCCTAATGAGTACTGTGAACTTACTCCATTTGATTAAACAAAGCTATTTGAGCACAGTAAAACCTGATAAATAAAGAGACCTCAAACCAACTAAGTACTGTAAAACCCAATAAGTTAAGCCAACTCAAACCATTTGAGGAAACCGACTGCAACAAACCATTTGAGTTAAAAAACTAATCTACAGTTGCAATCAGAATAATTGAACCCCCTTTGAATTTTTTTTCTTTTTTAAATGTTTCCCAAATGATGTTTAACAGAACAAGGAAATTTAACACAGTATGTCTGATAATATTTTTTCTTCTGGAGAAAGTCTTATTTGTTTTATTTCGGCTAAAATAAAAGTAGTTTTTAATTTTTTAAAACCCATTTTAAGGTCAAAATTATTAGTCCCTTTAAGCTATATATTTTTTTCAATAGTATACAGAACAAACCATCATTATACAATAACTTGCCTAATTACCCTAACCTGCCTAGTTAACCTAATTAACCTAGTTAAGGCTTTAAATGTCACTTTAAGCTGTATAGAAGTGTCTTGAAAAATATCTAGTAAAATATTATTTACTGTCATCATGGCAAAGATCAAATAAATCAGTTATTAGAGATGAGTTATTAAAACTATTATGTTTAGAAATGTGTTGAAATTTTTTTCTCTCCGTTAAACAGAAATTGGGGAAAAAAATAAACAGGGGGGCTAATAAATCAGGGGGTTGAATAATTGTGATTGCAACTGTATATGAGTACTGTGAACTTACTCCATTTATGTTGAAGTAATGAGGTATTTAAGTAACTAATTACCTTCAGCACTGAGTTCAAAACTCTTTAAATTAGTAGAATTAACTTTCAGTAAATGTTGAGTTACTACACTCATTTAATTTGATAAAGTTGACTGTTGGGTTTTACAGTGTACTGACCGCAAACTTTTGAGCGGTAGTGTATATATATAGTGTGTGTGTATATATATATATATATATATATATATATATATATTCATTCATTTTCTTGTCGGCTTTGTCCCTTGCGGGGTTGCCACAGCGGAATGAACCGCCAACTTATCCAGCACGATTTTTACGCAGCGGATGCCCTTCCAGCCGCTACCCATCTCCGGGAACTTCCACACACACATTCACACTCAACACTATAGACAATTTAGCTTACCCAATTCACCTGTACTGCATGTCTTTGGACTGTGGGGGAAACCGGAGCACCGCAAACCCGGAGGAAACCCACGCGAACCCAGGGAGAACATGCAAACTCCACACAGAAACGCCAACTGACCCAGCCTAGCCGAGGTTCGAACCTGCGACCCAGCGACGTTCTTGCTGTGAGGCAACAGCACTACCTACTGCGCCACTGGGTTGCCTATATATATATATATATATATATATATAATATATATATATATATATATATATATATATATATATATATATATATATATATATATATATATATATATATATATAATATATATATATATATATATATATATATATATATATATATATATATATATATATATATATATATATATATATATATATATATATATATATATATATATATATATTTTTTTTTTTTCCACAATGATGTCTTTTGTACATCATCTTATTATCTTTTGGGGAAAGCCTGTGGCATTTTTCGCTTAAACAAAAAGAAAACCTGCTGGTTGAATAAAAGTAGCTTTAAGACAAAATTTGCACGGGGTATGAATCATTTCAGGTTTGACTGTATATAAAAAATATTTTTATAGTAATTAGTACGATACTAAAAAAAAGTAAAGCATTGACATGATATTTATAGTATAAAATGATACTTTTTTGCTACATAATGATATAATCTTATACTAATCATAACAATGACTGATAAAACACTCTATAATCGCAGCTTTCCTTTCATTGCTTTAAGATTTCATTTACAGTAAACGTGATCTGCAAAACACAGGGTTGTTATATATTTTCATTCTTACAGCTAATTTAATTATCCAGCATCCAAAGGTGGAGCACTCCATGTTTTAATTCTTCCTATACAACAGTCATAGTGACTCTTGAAAGCTTAAAACAAATGGTTTCATGTGTCTGAGCAAAGGAGAGAGGGAGAGAGAAAAAAAAGGAATTTATAATTCAATTACAATCAGGGCCGAGAGAGAGAGGAAGAGAGAGGGGGGATGTGCCTGGAGTCCAGCCAGGGGACAGATAAGACTGCACATTAAAGTAATATTACGCTCCCCCTGCCCGTTACGATGGCAACAAACGAAAGGATTAAAAAAAAAATACACACGGCAATCAATCTCCAGCGGGACAGAGAGAAGGAGAGAGAGTTAAGTGCTCTTTCCACCATCACAATCATCACTCATGCTTTGACATACAGACTCTCTCTCTCTCTCTCGCTCTCTCTCTCTTTCTGTCTTTTATCTTGTATTGTTTTTCTCTCTTCATCTCAGCCGCCTCCTTTCTCGAAATGTCCGTGCTCGCCTTTCTTCTTGGAGCAAAACAACTAACTTGGACCGTGCATGATTATTACGCTCTCATTATTATTTTATTAGGCTTAATAAGTTTAAACATTGGGTTGAACTAAATAAGAGCATTTTCTCAGTTAACACACAAACAAATTCATTTCTCTTTTGTGACTTCAAGGGTTAAAAACACACACATAGTTAAGTTGAATGCTTATCCTGTGGAATATTCCCATAAAAACAGTGTGTTATGTCTTAACTGAATCAAAAACAGCGGAGAAAAAAAACTAATGTGTATCAGTATACTGGATCCGTGCATTCAAGAGCAATTCAAAGAGACAATTCTTCATCCGCAGGACTGAATGTTTTTTTTTTTTTTTTTGCCTTAGATTCAATATGTATTTAATTCATACAATGAGACTACAGAGATTTATATTTAAATTTTGTTGTTTAATTTCTGAAGCATTTCTATCAATTCACAGAAGTACAAAGAGAAGGAGAGACAGTTAAGTGCTTTATCCACCATTATAATCATCCCTCATTCTTTGTCATACAGTCAGTGTTCCCCTTTTTTCAAAGCAAAATAATTAACTTGGGTGGTGTATGATGCAAAATTATTAAGCTCAGAACTTCACACTCATTTAAATGAATAGAATATGCATATTTAGTGTGCTGTACGAGGAGAGGGCTCTGAGCTCGAAAAGACACCCTAACTGCCTGACTGCCTGTCTGAGTTTCAACCATGTGAAGTTGTGGCATCGCAGAGCTGGTGCAAATACAACAAATACAAGCATATAAGTTGTGTCTTAAGTTATTTTTTTTTCTTTTGTTAATACCTTTCGTGCAATGCGCTTTGGTCCACTCTCTCACACTGCTCCATATGATACATGACTTCATGCTTTACTAAGTCCAAGCCTGGCTCATTCTAAAAACGTATGTTTTTTTTTTGCAGTTTTTGTTTTTGCGAATTCATGAGAGGCCACTGTGTACGCTTTTTGAGATCTCAAATTTCTCTCTAGAGTGCCATTCACGCCTGCTGTTCTCGCGTAAACCCAGCAGAGGACGCTGTCGACTGACTGTTTGACTGACTGAATGACTGACTGACTGACCAATCGACTGACCCACCCTCCTCCTTCCCTAAACCCAACTAATTTTATCGATTGACCCACCCACACACTTACCTAAACCCAACCAACAATTTTCAAAAGCAATCCAGAAAAAGAAAAGCCCTTGTCTGATTTTTTACCACGTTTTCAGATTTTACATCATTCTCACCCTGTTAATTACTTGTTTATTTTATTTTTTGGATTCTGTTTTTTTCTTACCTGCTTTCTGGAACCATTCTTCACCGGATTCAAACCCCGTCGTTGTGGTCAACTCCTCTCTGCGTCTCAAGTCCGCCGACGTACATGGCAAGCTAACGGGACAAACTGGTTACAGCTAGAAAGCTGTCCATATGGAGGTAAGCGGTCAGCTGGTAAGCATGAAAAGGTACGGGGTCATACCATCCGTTCGTTTAAAAAATGAAATGCAGCCATGCAAACCTCTGGCTACAGAATTTGCGGTCTCCAGAAACGTATATAAGGCTACATTTTCAGAATGTTGACTAAGTCACGTCTTTGTGGATTATGTCAATACATATTCCCTTTTTAAGTCGATCAACTCGATCTCTCAATGTGTATGAAGGACGTAAAAACCTGCCATGTGAAAAACTGTGCCGATCTTAGTTTGGTTTGAACACAAAAAGAGGTGAGGGCTGTTGTAGTGACAAGTGAAAGTACCCGCCACCATTACGTCAGTACTAGGGATGCGTATCGTTAAGGTTTTAACGGTATTACTACTTTTATCGATACCACTTATCGGTTCGGTACTTTAACAGTTCTCTTATCGGTCCTTTTTGTAGAGTTTTTTTAATGAAAAAAAAACAAAACAAATTGAATAGAATTAACAACACTTTGTTTTATTATTATGTTTTTAATGTAAAATAAAACTAAACTAATATTTATAAAACAAATAAATATTTTTTTTTCCTTTAAAAGAATGTACAATGGTTTGAAGAAAAATGACTCTCAGTTTTTAACCATTCTTCTGGAAAACAAATCAACATGTTTGCCTTTTCTGGCAGAAGTCGGGATTTTTCTTGGATTATTGTGCTCCCTGCAATTAAAAATGCCCTCTTTGAGTTGCAAAATGCAGTTAAATGATATAATGTGATTTTTTATTAATGCATTCATATAAATGAGTTAACAGTGTTTTGGGAGTTAACTGTGTTTTTAATATAATTTTTAAGCATCTTGCTATGTAAAAATAAGCTTTCTTAATAAGCATAGTTTATTATTAGGCTATTCATGGGCAATGTTTTTAAAATACAGGTGATGTAAACGCATTTTTAATGTTTAAGATGTATTTAAACTAGTGCAGAAAAAAAATACTGTTTTCATTGTAACCGGATGTGTGTGTTTATTTAACTATTAATATTATAATAATTTAGGTGATTGACTGCTGGCATAACAATGTGAATGATGTAACGTTACCGTTAGTAGCTAGGCAGTCAAAAACGTTTCATTTGTCTTTCTGCAGTTAATGCACTTTAGAAAGAGACTTGCACTTAGCCAGATTGCTTGCATTTCCACTTAAACAAAAAACAACTTGTTGCGTTTGTTGCAATGGGCATTGTCGCTGTTCACTCGTGAAATACAACCCATTTGGTTTACTCCGCAAGCTTACGAGCTGTGTGTGTGCACGAGTCTGTGTAGTGAGCTATGTGTCTGTGCTTAGCGCGCGCCACTGCTGAGTTTGCGCGTACAGCTGAGAACTGTGAAGGCATTTATACTTGACGTGCTTGCCAGAAACACAAGCATTTCTCATGTGTGATTGCCAACTGTGCAGACGAGGTTGGTCAGTTCAATTATGCCACTGTAAGTAATGTTTACTTAGCATAAATTGTCCAGTACCGATAGCAGAATTGTTAACGTCAGAGCTTATTGATACTTCGGTATTTTATAATTTAGCACCGATAAAGTACCGAGTTTCAGTACCCATCCCTAGTCAGTACCGGACCTTGTTGAAACCATGGTTGAAACCCAGACAGGCAGTCAGCCAGCATAATGCAGAGAGTGGACCAAAGCGCATCAAATGATCGGTAATTAAAAGGAAAAAAAAGAAAAATAGAATAAATTTATATATTTTTATATTAGACCCACATCTGATGCTTGTATTTGCACCAGCTCTACATCCACATCTTCATGCCTTAAGTTAAATTAGGCTTTGCAGGCTCCGTGTTCAGTCATTTACTTCCATCTGTTCAGCTAAGGCAACGGAATCAACCCCAATTTATTTTTCCCTAATTTATGTTTAACGGAGAGAAGATTTTTTTTCAACACATTTCTAAACATAATAGTTTTAATAACTCATTTCTAATAACTGATTTATTTTTTCTTTGCTGTGATGACAGTAAATAATATGTTACTATATATTTTTCAAGACACTTCTATCCAGCTTAAAGTGACATTTAAAGCATTAACTTGGTTAATTAGGTTAACTAGGCAGAATATTTATAGTTAGGATAATTAGGAAAATTATTGTATAATGATGGTTTGTTCTGTAGACTATCGAAAAAAATTATAGCTTAAAGGGGCTAATAATTTTGATCTTAAAATAGTTTTTCAAAAATTAAAAACTGCTTTTATTCTAGACGAAATAAAACAAAAAATATTATCAGACATACTGTGAAAATTTCCTTTCTCTGTTAAACATCATTTGGGAAATATTTAAAAAAAAAAACAAAGGGGGGCTAATAATTCTGATTTAAACTGTATGTCTTAACTAAACATAAACAGCTGAGAAACCTAAATGCGTATGAGAGTATTGGATCTGTGCAGTCATTTTTAAACTGACAGAACTTTGAGAAAACTTTAAACATGCTTCTGTCTGTCATTATTGTTAATCACACAACAAAAAACAAGATTTCTCTTGCACTTGACTGAGTGTTGAACTACATGTGCATCAGTATACTGGATCTGTGCATTCAAGACAAAAACAAAGACAGACAAGTTCTCGCTGCTCACGACTTCTTTTGACCTTAATAAAAACTGATTTGTTTTTAAATTATACTGTGAGGATTACATAGTGTTTTAACTTCAAATCTGATTATTCAGTTTCTGGAGTATTTCTTATATAAATCTCCAGTAGGACAGCGAGAAGGAGAGAGAGTTAAGTGCTCTGTCCTCCATCACAATCATCACTCTTGCTTTATCTCTTTTCCTCTTTCTGTCTTTTGTCTTGTATTGTTTTTCTCTCTTTTCTCAACCTCCTCCTTTTATGAAATGTCTGTGCTCCCCTTTTTCTCAGAACAAAATAATTAACTCCCTCCTGAGTCCTATTCAAAAATCCACAAATACAGGATTATTGCATGGTATAATTACTGGATTTTAATCTAATTACCAAATCTGTCTTCCTGATCCTCTTGCTACTGCTATGAAGCTCAAACAAAACATGTGTGAGCAGCCATATGCTTAAATAGGATCTACGATAACTGTACAAATCCAGACAGATGAATGTAACAGGAACAGTTCACACAAAAATGTAACGTCTGTCATCATTTACTCATCCTTAAATGTTTCCAAACCGGTATGATTTTCTTGCATGGGATATGATGTTAATTTTATAGATGGAGTCAATATTAATCAACTGAGAAATGAAATAAAAAAAAACTTGACAAATCATTCAATTTTGAATGTATATTAATTTAACTGCCTGCTCTACCAAATGGTTGACCGTTTTAAACATTGATGGTTAAAGTCATTTACAGAGTGACTGTTTTAAACAATGGTTTACATTACACAGCATTGTTGGTTTACAAAAAAATCAAGCAAACATAATTCTGTTGCACTACTACACTTGATTTTGGTTTTATTGTAAAAAAAAAAAAAAAAAAAAAAAAAAAAAAAAAAAAAAAAAAAAAAAACAAGAAAACCTGTTAAATGAGAAACTTTTTTTTTTTTTTAATAAATTGGTCTTACACTTCATATTTTCAGATTTGTCATAGTATATGTATTAATTCCGGTACTTTTACCATAAACCGACATATCAACCATTTGGTAGAGGTTGATATTTTAGAAATTATGGGATGTGTTGAAAAAAAATGCACTGAGTGTGTTAACTAGCAACATTAGGAGAACTAACTTAACTAGCGACATAAGAAATGCAATCCAAATAGTTTTTTTCTTGGTGGGGCAGTTAAAGGGTTAACGTAAATTAGCTTTGTGGAAGACTTTCAGCAAATAGCAACTTAATTAAAAAAATATTTTGGGCTCTGTCTGTTGGTGCTGTCAGAAAGCATCACAAATTTTGGATGGGAACGATGTTAACACTAAACTACCAAAATTCTGTTACTTCCAGATTGACCATAGCAGCCATTCTGACCCAATTCACTTTTAAATTAAATTATAAAATTAAGCTTGGAATGTTTGTGATCATGTTTTATGAAGTCCTAACCCTTCTACTATTCTACTTTTTGTAGAATAGCCAATAACTGTGTATGAGTTATAGTCTGGCAAGTGGGAAGCAGTTTTTTTAACGCAATTTCAACCTTTATGGCTACTACCAGTGGTGGAAAGAGTACTGAAAAATCATACTTAAGTAAAAGTACCATTACTTGCCTAAAATGTAGTGCAAGTAGAGTAAAAGTATCTGCTGTAAATATTATTCATAGTATAAGTAAAAAGTAGCCCTTTTAAAAGTACTCAAGAGTACTGAGTAGTGAGTATTACGCTGTCAAAAGCTGATGCATTTACATGTAATTTGTGGATGTGTGTAAACATAACATTCTGTAGTGCACCTAGTCATTGCCGAGCAGGCACACAACGTCATAAGATGTTATTATTAGGTTAGGTCATGACGTCAGGTGACCAAAATTCGATGTGTAGCCAACGTTTAAGGACAATGTTATTTGATTTCCAGTAACGACGTCAAATGTCGTTGATATTTGGTTGGTTTTAGATTGTGTTAAAAAGTGACCAAAATCCAATGTTGAGCCAACATCTTAAACCAACGTCATATTGACATCAAATACTGACATTTATTCGTCAAGTATGACAACCAAAATCCAACATCTGATAGACGTCGTAGTGGTAACAATGTCACTCTGACGTCATGTTGACGACTTGTGCCTGCTGGATGTTTAAGGTAATTTCGGTCATCATACATTAAACATCCGTCATCTTCTCATCAGTGATATGCATCTAAACAGTCTCTGGGTCAATGCGTGTAAAGATTTTGGACATCTTGGACATGTTTAATGCTTTCAAACAGTTTGCTGCAATTATAAATCAGCCATGTCTTGAGGTAGTTCATTATGATGCTATTTACCTCTTTACTTTTATGTGTGATTTGATAGGACGGGAATCACAGGACTGATTTTTCTAATCCCCATAGACAAGAAAAAAATTAAGTAGTGGCTGCAGGTTGAAGGAAAGTAGTGGAGTAAAAGTACCGATACTGCAGAAAAATGTACTCAAGGGAAAGTAAAGGTACACATTTTTAAAACTGCTTAGTAAATTACAATTCCGGAGAGAAAAAAAATACTCAGTTTCAGTAATGTGAGTATATGTCATTTGTTACTTCACACCACTGGCTACTACTTTAGATACTACTGTATATTTACAGTATATGGGTCTATTTTAAAATTAGGTTTTATTACAAAATGTAAAAAGCTTAGAAAGTTCTAGTATTAAATTAATCCATGCTATGGAAGTTATAAAAAGCAAAGAAATAAAAGCATCAAAATATCAAGATCATTCATGTGGAGTATTCACACAAAGAACTGATTAAAAAAAAACATTTTTGCATCTTCTGTCATTGTTACACTGTAAAAAATGCTGGGTTCCACACAATTGATTTCTGTTAGGACAACAATTAAGGGACAAGAATTAAGTTAACTTATTAGTTTCTACAAATTAAAGTGAATTGAACATAAAGCAAATACATTGTCCCATAAAAACCCAAGAATTGTATAGTTTCAGCTCATTTTAAATGCACCGCATGAATAAAAGCATCAAGGATAGTCCACAAATAGAAACAGAAGCAAACAGGTAAAAAAAAAAAAGTATCAAAACCACTAATAGTTCAGTACAAGTTCCAAGTTCAGTACGTTGTCGTATAGATTGTAAATCAGATTGTCATTTGGACAAACTGTGTAACAATGTACTACTAATTACTAGACCCTCCTCCCCGCTTTCTCCACCAGTCTGTTTTATTCTTTTTCTCCTTCTCTCTGTCTCATTGAGCTCTGAGTGAAGGCTTTGTTTCTGATGAGATCACCTCCAGGCTGAACTAGTGCTAACAAGCAGCACAGGCACAAGTGTATGTCCAGGGCATCAAGATATACATCGAACAAGCTGCCATACAAGATGCAAGTGCGTGTCTATGTGTGTGCGTGTGCTTTTGAGCAGTGCATTTGAGAAACCGAAAGAAAGAAAAACATCTTTGTATGCTTATATGTGTTATCTTATGTGAGTGACTAGTTTGCTAACAATAACAGAAGATGATAAAAATTAACTCAAATCAAAATCACAGATGGCAACTGGTATACGTTTTTTGCAAGGGGTAGGTTTAAGTTCTAAAATGTAGAAGCATCTGCAAATAAAACAGTTTAATGTCCCCATTCAGCATGTGCGTGTGTGTGTGTTTGTGTTGACTCACCAGCTTTGCCTCTGAGTGCATGGATGGAACATGAGGGGAGGAGCATGAGTTGTTGTGGGCAGGGCCTTGCATGCCCATCATGTTGGAGCCCATAGACATTTGCCTCTCCATCTGTACACACAAATGTAAGTGCAATACATCAGAATCAACGAATAAAGCAAATAAAAAATTAAAGCTATGTAGCTGCACATGCTTTGAATGTTATCACTCGATTAAATGGGTGTTATCAGTGGTCATCAGCTGTTATCACCCATCCACGTGGTTAATCAGCTATACTAATAGAGAACTCCAGATCCAGGTCTGTTTTTACATTACAGTTTTTCTCAAATGCTAAAACACAAAAGCCAATCCTCTAAACCAAATGACCAGTTGTCTAAACACATTTACTAAATCTAGCCATCATTTTCCAAAATCATAAACACATTTCACATGAAGACACAATTCACAAAACACAATCCTCCGTTCTCATAAATCTAAATACATTTTTCTTTGCTAAAACACAAGTTGCAAAAAGAACTCTGCTCATATTCTCAAATGAAAGCTCATGTGATGCAAAATGCTTGCCACAGTCAGCAATATTTGAATACAATGAACACACCTGGCATCATTCATTACACACAATGCCTCAAAACTGAAGACACTTGTTGCTAATGCTGTGACCACATGTATAAAAGCAAGTTCAGAGTGTACAGTTTGCTGAAGATTCCAAACAAACACAATAGATAAAGGCAGAGTCAGAGGAGGGAGAAGAGCTGGCCATGAAAGAAGAGGAGCAGGCCAACGAGGAAGAGGCCAACAAGGGAGAGGAGAAGGTCCAGGAGGAAGAGAAGAAGGTCCCCCAAGACAACCTCGCACCATCATTATGGACGAGATGCGAGCAACAGTCATTGGCCATGTCAGTATTACTCTTTGTGCGGCCATGCGTTCGGAGGGGCTTGTCCTCCAGCATGCTGTCCTTGGATCTTACAACACCCAACGTCTCCTCACCTTCCTAGAGGAGCTAAGAGACATCCTCCTGGACCGCCAACAACACTATCCTGGGCTGCACATCACATTTATGTGATAATTTGGGACAATGTCCGCTTCCACAGAACAAACCAAATCAGAGAGTGGTTCACCACTAACAGTAACCACTTTTTACGTAAACGTGTCTGTCTGCCACCCTACTCCCCTATCCTGAACCCTATAGAGGAGTTCCTCTCATCGTGGAGATGGAAGGTTTATGACAGACAACCATACACTACAGAGAACCTCCTAAGGGCAATGGAGCTGGCCGGTGTTGATGTAACCCCCGCCGGTCCTACGCCACCCAACCCGCACCGAGCTGGTATCGAACCGGCGACCTTCCGCATGGGAGTCGGTTGCTCTAACAAGGAGGCTAAAGGCCATGGCTTCTGGCGTCTGTCGCTAGAGCACCTTTAAAGGTCAGAGGAGTGAGGGTTTAATTTAACAGTCCTTCAACAGACATTTAACTGACTATAAGAAACTTTGCAAGTACATGTCAACTTACACTAACCCCAACCCCAACCCTAACCCCAACCCAATTGTTATACAGTGTCATAAAAAAATGCTGCTATATTAATGTGCATATCGCACTTCTGGCCAGCCATGTATCTGATCTAGACTTTACCAACAACAGGCGCTAAGTCATAAGCATACCCCTACAAGAGAAAGCTCCTGATTGGTTTACGTGGTGCGAATGTCCGCTGAAGTTCAGATTTTCCTACTTGAGTTTTGCATTGACTTAACGTGTAAATCACTCGCGATTGAGTTTATTCTCTTAATGAGTTTTGGGTGTGTTTTGAGAATGAACCAATCAGAGTCTCATCTCCCATTCCCTTTAAGAGTCAGTTGTGTGACGCCATGGCGCTTTTGCTATATACATGGCAGAGTTTGTAAGTGGAAAAACTGAACGCTTCACTAGCAAAAAAAAAAAAAAACAGTTAAACAGACCATCTGCAGCGCAAGGATAAAGAACAGGCCTCCTCCAATCGGCCTCTTTACTTTCTCTTTCTCTCTTTCGTGGATAAGGAAAAGGTGTTGTACGCATAGACATTCACTAGCCTACATAATTATTTTCGTTTGTTAAGCGCAAAGATTTGTTTCAAAACTATTTCTAAATTCAGTTCTAATTTCCAGCAAACGAATAAATGAACTTTAGTAATGAAGTGTGGTCAAACAACTGAGTTATATCCAAACACACATGCTATGCCCCATATGGTCCAAAACCTGACAGGTGGACAAATCTAAGCTTGTTTTTTAATAAAACAAATCTAAATATGCATATAATAAATAATATTAAAAACAATAATAAAAATATACAAAAGCAAGTTGTCAAGAATAAACTAAAAAAAAAAGAAATGAAGAAGACATGGTGGTTTTTATATTTATGTAGAATTTTTTATTTTTTTTTTGTAATATTTTCATCCTTTATTAATTCTTTTTTTATTTGTAAAGATATTTGCGTATTGCTGTGCATGCTGCGTGTTTTAAGCAAAGTGTAAGCGAGGTGCACAACTAATGTGCTTTGCGCTGGACTTTAGACCTGCTTTTAGCTGGTCTATTGCACAGTCTATTTTAGTTCCTCAAAATAGCAACACGCCAACAATGCGCCTTAACACACCTCCTTTCTAGACTAAAACACCGAAGAGTCCACAAAGTAGCTCAAATGGATTTGCTATTTTGGCGTAAAACTGGGAAAATTAAGGTTGCATTGGTCTGAAAATAGCAACACGTCAGGGCAAATACATCTTGCGCCTTATTGCGCCGAGTGTATGATAGGGCCCTATATTTCCAAGGTTACGATTTGTTGTTTGTGTAAATTTAAACAAATTATCTAAACAATAACTATTAACTAAAAAGCATTTATATCATAAATAGTTTTATTTTTCATTGTTTGAATCATAATTTTACATTCACTCTGGACTATCTAAAAAAATGAATAGCTAAATGTAAAGTGTGGTTTTCTGTGTGTCTTTCTGCAAGAAAGCTAAGAAAGGAATATGAAAACTGCAGAAATTTGACCAAACGGCTGAAGATTTCGATGTTTCCACTGATGATTTACATTTGAGCGAGTGAAAAGGTAAAATTGTACACTCAGTGTGTGTGTATGAGAGAAACTGGTTGTCCTGTTACTAAAAACGAAGATCTCCCCCAACCCCCTGATGACCCATAGCAGGGGGAAAGCTCAGCAGTCTGCTGTAATTATTGGAGGAATATTTAGTTTAAAAATATCACCCCACCCGGCACCCCTTTCCTGGGATGTCAATCCAGATTGAAAAAAAAAAACGTCCTACTTTAACTTAATCAACTCTCTGCTTTTACCTCTATAGTCAACGTGCACTGGCTTATGTTACAATGGGAACATGTGCTGTGTCATTAGAACCCTGATACGGCCAACTTACTCACACACACACACACAGACACGCAGACACATGGACATGCACACACACTCATTTAAAAGACACACATATGCATACACACACAGTCAGACATATACATACACAGTCACATATACACAAATACACTCAGACAAACACAAGCATACACACACACACTCACACATGAACATTCACACACACACAAACACATACATGCACACACTCAAATATGTACACACACATGCACAAAAATATAGACATGCACAAACACACGCTCACACACACAGGCTTAGACACGCACTCTCTCACACACACACAGTTACATATGCACAAACACATATATGCACACAACCACAGAGATGCACACAGAAGCACAAAAAACATACACGCACGCACTCACAAAGATGCACACAACCATACACACTCAAAAAACATACACAGTCATGCACATATACACACAAACACACATATGCAAACACATACACGCACACACTCACAGATATGCATACACACACTTACACAAAAAAACATACACACACACTCACTGAGATGGACAAACACACACACACACACACACACACACAGAGAGAGACACAAAAACACATACACACAGGCAGGCAGTCATGCACAAGCAGTAATATATACGCAAACATACACACACACACACACACACACACACACACACACACAATCACATGTACAGACAAACACACATGCACGCACACACAGAGATACTGTATGCACACACTCACAGACATGCTAAAAAATACACAAACACACTCACAGAGATATGCACAAACTCACACACACAAAAAAAAACACATACACGCAGACAGGCAGCCATGCACACACACATGCACACCCAAACACACACAGCCACATATATACAAAAATACTCAGACACACACACAAAAACATACACATAGTCACACACACACACACACACGCACCCACACTCACAAACACAGATACACACACACACACAAAAACACATATGCAGTCAGCCAGTCATGCAGACATACACACACACAGTCACAGTCACACTTGCCCACACACATGCACATAGGCTTACACACAAAAACACAAGCACACACACTCACAGAGATGCACAAATTCACACTCACACACACAAACACATAGACACAGTAGCCAGTCATGCACAAACAGTCACATATACACAAACACACAGTCACATGTACACACAAACACACATGCGCACGCACACACTCACACACACGCTATAAGATGCACATACAAACTCACTGAGATGCAAACACCCACACACAAACAAAAACACTTATAGTTAGTCACACACTCACAGAGATGCACAAACTCTCACACACACAAAAACACATACTTGCCAGTCACACTTGTGCTTGTACTGTATCTCTCAGGTTAAATCTTTATGGGTTATTCACATATTGCGTCCAAAACCGTGTTAAAAACATGAGGCGTGCTCCTTCCTTTACCGAATTTAATGTGTTTCTGACCTTGCGATCCTCTGCCGTTTGTCTTTGCTATGGCCACCATCAGCTGTTCATACACATGTTTCGCTTTCTCCAGGGAGCTCGCAATCGCGTATTTGATATAACGAACTTCTTGAGCTGCTGATAATATCGTGTCAGTGATTATTGAAGTGTCTCAACGCGAGAGTGGAGCATGAACAAACAAAGGAGAAGTCCGACAAAACACAGGAGTAAATTGTTTCAGCAACCTGAATCACGAACAAACTGCCATGTTTATCATTGCCTTTCGGACTATAATGAACTCGGAATGACAGAATTACTCTCTAACAGAGGTTACATGTGCTGGTGAAGATTACAGACACAGATGAGAGGTTTGCACAGACTGTGGGCTACGTATATGTTGTGTTTTGTTTTTGAACCCAAATTAGGACTAAATGTATGCTGTGTGTAGTGTTTCTGCCATTAGTAACATCGGAGACTGTAAGGGTCTGTATGTGTTCATTAAGGATGTGACAAGATCTCATATGACGAGATCTCGCGTGATTAAATCGCGACGAGATTTCTCGTCGAGGTGAAAAGTTGTCTCGTGAGTTGTAATGTTATGATGGAGCGTGGAGGGTGAAATTAACACTGAAGATTGGAGGCAGGATTGGATTTGAACTGCAAATAAGGTGCTTTGCACACACCTGGCAACCCAACCCAGGCTGGCCTCGGAGCCGCGCGTGCCACTCAGTTGGGCGGGTGAGTGTGACGTAACCGCTTTTTTTTCACCAGAGTTCAGCGGCTGCCCTGTCTCACCGTAATCAAATTTAATAGCGTGAAGGACGTTTAGCTGCATTTTGTAACAGGTCATACACACACGCAGGGCTTTACATTAACACCCGCCAACCCCCCAAATGCGGGTAGATTTCAGCTCTGGCGGGTTAGACAGACACCGCCACTAGCCACTTTGGCTGGTTGGAAATCATTTTTAAATTGTAGTTTTCTTAAAAGCAGGGTTTGAAAATAAGCGTGGCCCAATATTCGTGCAAATGTGATCTTACAATCGAGAAGCAGCACGACTGACAAAAAGAACTGTATTCGCGCGAGCAGAAAGCAGGTAAATACGGAATGAGAGGATGATCACTGGCAGTTTGTGCCCTCCCGTTTACTTGCACAAAGCAACCGTCACCGTGCCTAGAGGAAGCGCAGCTGGTGTGATCGGTTCTCTTTGAAATAGACTGGACAAAGAGCGATGATCGTACACCCACAGTCCTGCTGCTTTCAAGAGCTCAAGATTAAAACAAAAATACACATATTTTTTTGTAAGCAGCAGTGGTCACTGCTTTCATTTACAGGCCTATATTAACCGTGCGCGTGCTCATCCTTTCATTTTCAAACACGGTATGTTTCACCTTGCTTTCTTTTGCTTACAGTTATTTTTGTTAATATGGTTTAATTATAGTTCTTTATAATAACATTGCCTTAATGGGAGATTACTCCCCGTTAATGTTAACTGGTGATCTGGGACTTTTAGCCAGGACAGATTACTGTGCATATTTTAGATACATGACAATAATTCTTTTTTTAAATGTAATGTTTTTTTTAAAAGAAAAGTTTTGTTGAATTAAAAAGTGCACCTATACAGCTATATTTTCCTTGTTTTGACACAATAAAAATTGTGGCTAAGAAATATTTATTTGGTTTGGTCAGAGATAAATTTGCTAAATCCTTAATTTTGAGCCCTGAAAAGTCGTGTGAAATAAAAAGTGATTGTATTGCGACACAACCCATTTCCTCATGCACACCGAGCAAGCTAATACACAACAACACACACAAGAAGTTAAATGAATGAGAAGGTATGTGGACATAACACATCTAAATTAAGTAATTTTAGCATGTCAAAGTCAAATTTATGCATACAAAATATATTTTCCCAACAAGAAAATTGTGGCTAGTGAAAATGGCGAGTGGCTAGTAATGCTGGAAATCTACTAGCCACATTGGCTGGTGATCAAAAAAGTTAATGTTAAGCCTTGCACACACGGCTGTGTGACACTATTCTTTGCACCTACCGAGTCAGTAAAGTACCACAGATACACACATCTCTAAGCGTACATACACACACACACACATACACAGCTCCTCGAAAACCTCGAGATGATCACATCATCATTACCGAACACCCGTTTATGCTCTCCGGGAGATGCAGTCTTTCGGCGAGGTGAGCGGTATTACATTACATTAAAACAACAACTCCCTCCTATCAGTCCTTACTTCAATGTCGCATCCAGTACTTCAGAGTGAGTCAAATTAAACAAATGAAATTTTAATGAAAAATCAAGTATCAAAAATTACATTCATTTTTTTAAGCTCAATTTGTGGAAAGGAGTTTTATTTCTCATGTGAGGTCAGTCAGTAGAGTTTATACCTAAATATTTTGCAGTATTTGCATGTCCTTTATGGCATATAATTCATTAAAATAGAAGTAGAAGATAAGATTAAATAGAAGATTAAAATAGAAATAAAATACCATTCGTTGCAATCTTTAAAAAAAAACACCTTAATTGTTTTGCGATTTATTTTTTCTTCTTCAGTTGATTTAAAAATCTATTTTCCATTCATATAATAGCAAATATTTTGCTAATATTTAAAATTATATGTAAAACGACTATTTTCCATTCACATATAAGCAAAATATTTTGCAGTGTTTGCATGTCCTTTACGGCATAAAATTCATTTAAATAGAAGAAAAATAACATTCATTACAAGTTGGTTTAAAAAAGCACCTAGATAGTTTTGCATTTTGATTTTGATTTCTTTTTTTTCAGTTGAAAAAATCTTGTTTTGTCTTATTCTCGTGAACCCAATCTCGTGTCTCGTCTCGTCTCGTCTCGTGGAGTACTCGTGGAGTAGGCATCTCGTCACACCCCTAGTGTTCATATATGTTCATTTATTTATTTATTTTATATAATTGCAGACGTTACAGTAGGCTATTTCGCACATTTCGTCATTGATCTGCAGTTATAATCAAATCATGTTTATAGAAAAGTTAGTCATGAACATTTATACACAAGTATTTATATGTATAAAACCTCTGTTTTGTGGGAAGTGCTTAACATATTATATGTGAACGACCTGTACAGCTTTACTGTAGACATTTATTTAAGCGAGAATGATTTCAACTGAAACTTTCTGTCGTACACTATGCCCACCAAAAGGGTACCCTTGGTAGTGGAAACGTCAGCCTGATAAAGGTGACCCATACCGACCCGTACCGTACTGTACCAGTCAGTGGAAACGGGCCAATAGGGGCTCTTTAAAACAGATCAAACTTTGGTAGAAAATATCACCTCTGCTTATGGGCTTTCTAATAAAACCAGCACTAATATTTGCCACAGCACTAGGAAAGGCTTTCATTTAAAGCAGACTGCTGAGGAAAGCCTTGAGAAGGGGGTTATGAAAGATGAGCATGCATTAATTCAGTTGTTAGGAAAGCATGACTGTGTAAATGCATCGCGTGTGTTTGTGGCTGTATCTATGATCTCACAGGCATCAGGACAGCAGACGATCCTTGCATAGTTGGGTCAGGCAGTGTGCCAGGCATGGAGGCCGGCAGTGGCTGTCGCTGTCTGTTCCTCAAGTGCAGCAATGAGGAAAGAGAACCAGGGACTGGCCTAAGAAAGAGAAGCAAAAGAGAAAGAACAATTCAGAAAAGGCGTCTATTTCGTCAGCTGAAGCTTCTGAGGAAACCGATGTCAAAAAAACACTAAAGATTTGCTGTTATTAGGAATTTGCATCATACGGGCAGTTCTCCTTTCTGTTTGTCATTGTTCCTAAGAATTTTCAGTGCCTCATTGGGTTTTATTTACTTCATTGAAAAATGTATGTTTATTCATTCTCTTGTTGATGTCTTGCAGGATGTTCAGGGGATATTTAACATGAGGTTTCCAGTCTGTAAATATCTGTACAACAGTTATAAAAGTTTTTTAAAATTGTTCATTAAAATATTCAATACATCAGTGGCGGATTTAGGCATGGGCAATATGGGTGATCGCCCTGGGGTGCATTTCCGAAAACCATCGTTAGCCAACTAAGGTCGCAAGTTCCGTCTTTACAAACATACTTCGTTGATTTGGTGTTTCCTAAATCCGTCTTTCCAAAGAACATTCGCATTGTACATTGCAACTACACCTCTGGAGCTGTAGTTAGAAACATAGTTCCTGGCTGTGTTCTATTCCCAGTTATTCCCCCTATGTCATATTCATTTAGAACATTCTAACATTTAAACTTGGAATAATAAAAAGGTGTAATTTGCTTTCAAAGTATTTTTAAAGTTCAGTTTTAGTCATCTTTATGTTTACAATTGCGTTCCCTTCGCAGTCCACTTTGAAAACATTGATGTCATTTTGAACACAGCCGTGGCTCATAGCGAAAGCTATAGGTGACCTATTATTTAAAAGCGGAATTTATATTACATCTCCAAAGCTTGTGAAAACAAAAAAACATACGTTAATGCTTTTAATTTATAGCAGGTTTTTGATTAAGTATGTTCTCGATAATATTTGTAAAGGAAACATAGGCCCTATATGTGCCATTTAGATATATTTCAGTTAATGTGGAAAATTATTATTGGATTTTTTTTAAATGCGTGTGCATGTAAAACAATATAATTTGCACAAAGAAATTATGGGGTTATTCTCTAAAGAAGTAGTTACTCCACCCTGTTTAGAGCGTCATTATGGGTGTTTTGCGTTATAACTAACATGGTTCAAACGATGGATCTCCGACAGAGAAACTGCGGGTTTGGGAAACACTCATCACTACATCGTTCTTTTCCCAAACGATGCATCGTACTATGATAGTTCAGCCACAAGTTACGTCGTTGTTTGGGAAACGCACCCCAGGGTGCCATCTTGCTGGGGGCGGCTTGGGGAGAAAAAAAAGTGCCCCAGTAAAAGCTTTGAGATAAGATTTACTTTATGCGAATTTATTAATTTAGAGTGGTTATCCCAGAATAAAGACGTTAGGAGCTATTCACATTTGGCGTCTTTTGCACACACAAGTTTGTTATTCTTTATGTGCAACTGAAACAATGCAGGTGAAGACAAATTGACGCATGTGCGCAGAAAGCCATTCCCGCGCGTCTCACACATGCTGCTCCTGATCCCGGTTGTTTACATGAACGCCGATATGCATCGACATGCAAGTTGACAAAACTAAAGTTTATATCATATGATGATGATGATACTTTGACTAAGCATGGCTATGAAGCAGAAAGGAGGAATAATGAGTCAGGGAGGTAACTAAGACTTCATAACATTAATTCTCGGGCATGAGTCGGGTCTAAGACAACAGATAATTCTATAAAACATATATTTTTTTGTATTGCATAGAACTGTCATAATTAATATTTATGCAAAAGTCTTAGAATAGTACTCCAGTTGTGTCTGTACATTGTTTTTCGGTTACATTTAGGATTGATTTCTGATATTTATTTAGAATAATAATTGTATAATAATAATAATAATAATAATAATAATAATAATAATAATAATAATAATAATAATAATAATAACAATAATAATAATAATAATAATAATAATAATAATATAAATAATAATAAACTAATTGTTATATTTATTGAAAATAAATACATATATTTAGATGTATTTATTATTATTATTTTAAATGTTAATATTTAAAATATATATTTAAATATTATATTTATATATATATATATATATATATAAATATATATATATATATATATATATATATATATATATATATATATATATATTACAATTGAAGTCAGAATTATTAGCTTCCCTTTGAATTTTATTTTCTTTTTTAAAGATTTCCCAAATGATGTTTAACAGAGCAAGGACATTTTCACAGTATGTCTGATAATATTTTTTCTTCTGGAGAAAGTCTTATTTGTTTAATTTCGGCTAGAATAAAAGCAGTTTTTAATTTTTTTATGTCTACAGAACAAACCGTCGTTATACAATAATTTGCCTAATTAACTTAATCAACCTAGTTAAGCCTTTAAATGTCACTTTAAGCTGTATAGAAATGTCTTGAAAAATATCTAGTAAAATATTATTTACTGTCATCATGGCAAAGATAAAATAATCAGTGATTAGAAATTAGTTATTAAAACTATTATGTTTAGAAATGTGTTGAAAAAATCTTCTCTCCGTTAAACAGAAATTGGGGGCAAAAATAAATGGGAGAGCTAATAATTCAGGGGGGCTAATAATTCTGATTTCAACTGTATATAAAGTCAACCACATAGTATCTTTATTTATTGGGGGATGGGGAGGGGGTATGTTTGGGGTGGTTTCGCCCAGGATGCCATTTAAACTAGAACCGCCACTGCGTTACAAAACCTGGGTAATAACTACAGTAGGTATTATCCTTAGACCTACCCCTGAACCTAACCTTAACCTACCTTACATAAGCCAGTACATTCTTAGGTAAGTACACTGAAAGTACACGTTAAGTACACATACTGTAAAATAAAATGCAGCTGAAATGTCATTTGGTGTAAACATTATGTTCATTAAGAAAACATTGTGGAAAATTCTATGATTAATAACAACGAATCTGCAAGTAATTATTACAATTTTTTTGTATTATCCAAATTAAAGTGAACCTAAAAGCCTTTTTGGTCACACTTTATTTTGATGGTCCGTTTGTTAAATTTAAGTTACATTGAATTTACATGCCAACTAATTCTCATTAGATTATAAGTAGACTGTTGGTTGGGGTTAGGGTTGAGGTTGGGGATAAGAGGTAGGGTTAGTGTAAGTGGACATGCACTTGCAAAGTTTCTTATAGTCAGTTAAATGTCTATTAAAGGAGCATATCAACAGATATTAAGCAGACAGTCTACTAATACACAAATGGACCATCAAAAAAATCTTTCTCAATATTTTAAGAGATTTTTTTGTCTTTGACAATGGCAACAGAATTTAAATGCTTATCTAAACAATCCCTTTAAAAAATAATCACACTCAATCAGGCTACCACAGAAAGAGTTTCTCAGCCTGAGACATTCTGCTGGACGCTCTCAATGGAGGTTTACTGGCTCTTGCCTGAAGGCTGATCAAACCCTGTGCGTTTCAATAAAAGAGAGGGCGTGGATGACAACAAAAAAAGGTGCAGAGATGAATTTGACATATCAGCTTGTTAAAAAAATCTAACAATTAGTAAACCCTGCAAGCTCCTGAGAACGGTTAATAGCATAATAGATGATCGACGTCTACAAAACGCTCAACCTGAGGTGTGACACGCAATATGCAGTTTCAACACATCAACCACACAACTTGCTCTCAAGGTTTGCATGGAGCTGCCAGCCCTTTTCAACTAACGGCACTGATATTTAGGTCCAACGTGTCAAAAATAGCACTCACTAACTTCACGATTATGCCGCCTGTTGGACTGGACCACCGCACAGTATGGAAAAACGCAGCTTGTCTGAATAACCTTTAGCCCCAGATGACAAGCATTATTTGGGTCTGATTGGACGCCTGATGGACAGCTGAAAGGGAAAGGAGGGAGTCTCCACCTGAACAAACACCTGTATTTATCCGGCCTAAATAGCAGCATTTACACGGCATGATTACTGTGCATGTACACACACACACACACACACACACACACACGCACACACACACAAACATACGGTCATTAACATTCTGACATATTGTCATTTGTGTCTAACACTCCAATCCATCACATGCTGAACAACCTCACATCTCTGAAACGCACGCATACACACATACACAGTTGGGTTTTGGCTCACTTTTTTACAGAATGGAAGAGTTCACCTTTAAGAGGTTACTATTTTGTGAAAGAGAAAACCAAACTGGACTTTTTGGTGTGGTAAAATCGAATACATTTTGTCGTCATTTTTAAATTGTAATATTAAATGTCAAGGATAACTAGAATTTCCTACGTAAAATTGTCCTTCATGTAATAAATGAGGAACTAAAAGGAAAGAGTTAAATATTCATATTCTTTTACTTAAAATTGATATTATTTCAAAGTCAATTGTAACCGAAAAGTATTAATTGATTCGGCATAGCAACAAATGCCCCCAAAAACGTGAAATGGGGAAAACAACTCATTAGATTGACTGGATGGAAGTCTTGTTATGCACTTTATCTTTACTTTTTAAAAATCATTATAATTTTTTTTTTTTTACTTGATTTAACATTAACCTCTTAAGTGGTTAAGGTGTTTTTTACATGCATTTTTTATTTCTCTTTGCTATTTGGGCTTATTAGAATCTAATTGGAATAAAAATCTAAGTATCATCTTTTGATATAATGTACTTTTAGAGAAAAATGATGTCCATATATGTAGACTCGTGGTACAAATTTACATAAAACACCTTTTCCTGACTGTTTTGTAATGCATATTTAACATAGAAAAAAATTTTACTTGCTTTGACTATCAGAGAGCAAAAACAACATTTTATTTCTATTTTGGACAGTTAAAGATAGAGTTTGGGACGTTTCATATGCTGCAAATCAGTTGCAGGATGACACTGTATGTCTGTAACAAAATATAAAACATTCAAAGTATTTTAAATAGCCACTTAAGAGTTAAAATGTGCTCAATCCCTAGGAGGTTAATAAATTGCTGTGTAACAAAAGTGTGAGTAAAAGTGCAAATACTCCAGTAAAATATTACTCCAGTAAAAGTAGTCCTCCTTTTCAGCTTTACTGTAGTAAAAGTGATGAATTATTTACAAAAATTACTGACGAATGAATTTATTTTGTAAGAAAATGTTTCATTTTATCCTCAAAACTCCTCATATAATAATAAACATAGCTCTTACAGTTTTTCTTGTTTGCTTTGACCTGGTTAAAAAAACTAGGATCCACTCCATTTTCATCATCACTATCCCAGCAGAGCAGAAGACATGTCTTGCAAATGTGTAAACCCATTCTACCATTTTCCCCACCATTTTGCAAAACAGTTAACACAGATGTTATTCAAGCAGTCCAAACTTTATTGTTTTAGCTATGGTCACCAAACAGAAACCATCTATTCCTAACTATTAGAAACTATCAAGATTAGTATGAAATCACTGAAGCACTTGTTTGACACTCCATTACACAAATCTTCAATTAGCAATCAGTCTGCAAACCTTATAAAATAAGTGGCCGGTCTGTGTTGTTCTTTGCCAGCATGGATAGAAGAGGTCAATAGCATATGTCTTCTACTCTGATAGATTTGACTGTATTTTGGTTTACATGTGTTTTCTCTAATATTTACAGCATTTTATTACAGTTTTTCTTGTTAGCTTTGACCTGGTTAAAAAAAATTAGGATCCACTCCATTTTCCACATCATTATCCCAGAAGAGCAGAAGACATGTCTTGCAAATGTGTAAACTCTTTCTCATTGGATTGACACATTTCCCCCACCATTTTTCAAAACAGTTACAGTTTTTCTCATTTGCTAAGACACGCTCAGTGAAACTAGGATTCACTTGATCTTCATCATCACTATCCCAGCAGAGCAGAAGACATGTCTTGCAAATGTGCAAACCCATTCTCATTGGATTGACACATTTTCCCCAACATTTTGCAAAACAGTTAACACAGATGTTATTCAAGCTGTCCAAAATCCATTGTTTTAGCTATGGTCACCAAACAGAAACGATCTTTTCCTAACCATTAGAAACTACCAATATCAGTATGAAATTTACTGAAGCACTGGTTTGACACACCTTCACACAAATTTTCAATTAGCAATCAGTCTGCAAACCTTATCAAAACAGTGGAAGGTTTGTGTTGTTCTGTGCCAGCATGGATGGAGGAGGTCAATAGTGGCTACGTCTTATACTCACAATAGGTTTGACTGTATATTGTTTACATGTGTTTTCTCTAACATTTACATTATTTTATTACTTTTGTCTGATTTGTTTTTTACAGTAACAGTATTTCAGTTTTCAGCCACAGTTTGAAAAAAAAATTGTCATGAATTCAATATAAATTTAATTAAAGAATTTCTTATTCTGGATCCAATTCTTTGCAAAAAGGCAAATATGAAAGCCTAAATCAGGGGTCGGGAACCTTTTTTCAGCCATTTCTGATTTTTTATAACAAATGCATTTTTTAAAGTGACATTTGGGGTGTGTATATAACAAAACCTTTATTTATTTATAAACAAAACCTTTATTTATGTCCATGCACAACTCAAAAATAAACAAATATGACGCATCACAATGTATGAAGATAGGACAATTTATAGATTATTTTCTTGCCATTGCCACTCATGAACGTTGTTTGAATTTACGTGCGTGAGGTTATAGAAATGTAAGTTGCTTACACTTTATTGGTGTCGCGATACAGGTTAAACCACAGCGCCACATATGCGCATTGGTTGAAACATCCTTTCATTGTAAACTGAGTTCTGTTGTAGAAAATACAATATAAAGGGAATTGTAATTGTATTTTCAATAAGAAACTGATCTCTAGTAACAGTTATACATTTTAAAACTTTAAAATATTATTAAAAAGAGACAGCTGGAGAGCCACATATTTTTGGTCACAGAGCCACATGTGGCTCCCGAGCCATAGGTTTCCTACCCCTGGCCCAAATAGAAAGACAACAAACGGCATGGGCAATAGGCTACAATGAAAAGCAATGGTGCACTGATTCACACTGAGATCTGTATTTTGTTGTCCATTGTGTAGTGATTGATTGAAAGAGCTCATATACTTGTTTGCAAGTTGTGTTGTTTGAAGGTAAAATGAGGTTTTGTTGCATATTTTAAATGTTTTGACACGGTTAGAGCATTTTGCAAATAAAATGTGACATTTTGACCATGAGTGCCGCTGTTTAGGCCTGTGTGTTAACTGTTTTGAAAATGTGGAGTTTCAGTAGATGGCTGCATCAAAGCAATCAAGAAAAACTGTAACACGAATGTTACTTAAGCAGTCCAAACTCCATTGTTTTAGCTATAGTAACCAAACAGAAACCATCTATTCCTAACTATTAGAAACTACCAAGATCAGTATGAAATCACTGAAGCACTGATATTCCTTCACACAAATTTTCAATTAGCAATCAGTCTGCAAACCTTATAAAAACAGTGGAAGGTCTGTGTTGTTCGGTGCCAGCATGGATGGAGGAGGTCACTATAGTGGTCATGTCTTATACTCCCAATAGATTTGACTGTAAAATGTTTACATGTGTTTTCTCTAATTTTCACAAAATTTTATTACTTTTATCTGTTTAGTTTTTTAACAGTATTTCAGTTTTCAACCACAGTTTGAAAAATGTCATGAATTCAATATAAATTTAATTAAAGCATTTCTTATTTTGGATCTGATTCTTTGTAAGAAGGCAAATTTGACAGCCCAAATAGAAAGACAACAAACTGCATTGGCAATAGGCTACAATGGCAAGCAATGGTGCACCGATTCACACTGAGTTCTGTGTTTTGTTGTCCATTGTGTAGTGATTGATTAAAAGAGCTCATATATTTGTTTGCAAGTTGTGTTGTTTGAAGGTAAAATGTTCTTTTGTTGCATATTTTAAATGTTTTCACACAGTTAGAGCATTTTGCAAGCAAAATGTGTCATTTTGATCATGAGTGCCGCTGTTTAGGCCTGTGTGTTAACTGTTTTGAAAATGTGGAGTTTCAGTAGACGGCTGCATCAAAGCAATCAAGAAAAACTGTAATGGTAATTAGAGTTTTTCATGATTGCTTAAGCACAATTTTGAAATGAAGGGTCATTTTGTCAAAACACCACACAATTTCCACATCCACACACACAAACAGCAGAACACATGAGTTCTTTTGCTAAATGAGACACTTAAATCTGTTTGCTTCATTTACACACTGCTGTAATCAATCTTAAACACTCGTATTATTTCTAACTGACTAATACTGATATAATCTAGGTTTGATTTGTTTCAGTGGTATTGCTATAAAGTACATGAATATACTAAATTCACCAAACAGTGACAGACTGGTAGCTAAATATTGGCTTAACCTAACACACCATTCAACAAATGTAAAGCATATTTACGTAAATGTAATTAAATGTAAAGAACATTTATTCAGCGTTCTAGTGATGTATACCAGTATTTCAATAGCAAAAAAAATCTCCTGTGTCTCCTGTTTACCAAGCTTCCTCCCTTTCGTACTTCCTCTTCCTCTTACTGCGACAGTTCCTTCCATATTTATTGAAGACTATAATTTATAGCTATGCTACTGTAAACATATTTATTGAAGACTAATGTTTATAGCTATACTACTGTAAACATATTTATTGAAGACTAATATTTATAGCTATACTACTGTAAACATATTTATTGAAGACTAATATTTATAGCTATACTACTGCAAACATATTTATTGAAGACTAATATTTATAGCTATGCTACTGTAAACATATTTATTGAAGACTAATGTTTATAGCTATGCTACTGTAAACATATTTATTGAATACTAATATTTATAGCTATACTACTGTAAACATATTTATTGAAGACTATAATTTATAGCTATACTACTGTAAACATATTTATTGAAGACTAATATTTATAGCTATACTACTGTAAACATATTTATTGAAGATTAATATTTATAGCTATGTTACTGTAAACATATTTATTGAAGACTAATATTTATAGCTATACTACTGTAAACATATTTATTGAAGACTAATATTTATAGCTATACTACTGTAAACATATTTATTGAAGACTAATATTTATAGCTATACTACTGTAAACATATTTATTGAAGACTAATATTTATAGCTATGCTACTGTAAACATATTTATTGAAGACTAATGTTTATAGCTATGCTACTGTAAACATATTTATTGAATACTAATATTTATAGCTATACTACTGTAAACATATTTATTGAAGACTATAATTTATAGCTATGCTACTGTAAACATATTTATTGAAGACTAATATTTATAGCTATACTACTGTAAACATATTTATTGAAGACTAATATTTATAGCTATACTACTGTAAACATATTTATTGAAGACTAATATTTATAGCTATACTACTGTAAACATATTTATTGAAGACTAATATTTATAGCTATGCTACTGTAAACATATTTATTGAAGACTAATATTTATAGCTATACTACTGTAAACATATTTATTGAAGACTAATATTTATAGCTATACTACTGTAAACATATTTATTGAAGACTAATATTTATAGCTATGCTACTGTAAACATATTTATTGAAGACTAATGTTTATAGCTATGCTACTGTAAACATATTTATTGAAGACTAATGTTTATAGCTATGCTACTGTAAACATATTTATTGAATACTAATATTTATAGCTATACTACTGTAAACATATTTATTGAAGACTATAATTTATAGCTATGCTACTGTAAACATATTTATTGAAGACTAATATTTATAGCTATACTACTGTAAACATATTTATTGAAGACTAATGTTTATAGCTATACTACTGTAAACATATTTATTGAAGACTAATATTTATAGCTATACTACTGTAAACATATTTATTGAAGACTAATGTTTATAGCTATACTACTGTAAACATATTTATTGAAGACTATAATTTATAGCTATGCTACTGTAAACATATTTATTGAAGACTAATGTTTATAGCTATACTACTGTAAACATATTTATTGAAGACTAATGTTTATAGCTATACTACTGTAAACATATTTATTGAAGACTAATGTTTATAGCTATACTACTGTAAACATATTTATTGAAGACTAATGTTTATAGCTATACTACTGTAAACATATTTATTGAAGACTATAATTTATAGCTATACTACTGTAAACATATTTATTGAAGACTAATATTTATAGCTATACTACTGTAAACATATTTATTGAAGACTAATATTTATAGCTATACTACTGTAAACATATTTATTGAAGACTAATATTTATAGCTATACTACTGTAAACATATTTATTGAAGACTAATATTTATAGCTATACTACTGTAAACATATTTATTGAAGACTAATATTTATAGCTATACTACTGTAAACATATTTATTGAAGACTAATATTTATAGCTATACTACTGTAAACATATTTATTGAAGACTAATATTTATAGCTATACTACTGTAAACATATTTATTGAAGACTAATATTTATAGCTATGCTACTGTAAACATATTTATTGAAGACTAATGTTTATAGCTATGCTACTGTAAACATATTTATTGAAGACTAATGTTTATAGCTATGCTACTGTAAACATATTTATTGAATACTAATATTTATAGCTATACTACTGTAAACATATTTATTGAAGACTATAATTTATAGCTATGCTACTGTAAACATATTTATTGAAGACTAATGTTTATAGCTATACTACTGTAAACATATTTATTGAAGACTAATATTTATAGCTATACTACTGTAAACATATTTATTGAAGACTAATGTTTATAGCTATACTACTGTAAACATATTTATTGAAGACTAATGTTTATAGCTATACTACTGTAAACATATTTATTGAAGACTATAATTTATAGCTATGCTACTGTAAACATATTTATTGAAGACTAATGTTTATAGCTATACTACTGTAAACATATTTATTGAAGACTAATGTTTATAGCTATACTACTGTAAACATATTTATTGAAGACTAATGTTTATAGCTATACTACTGTAAACATATTTATTGAAGACTAATGTTTATAGCTATACTACTGTAAACATATTTATTGAAGACTATAATTTATAGCTATACTACTGTAAACATATTTATTGAAGACTAATATTTATAGCTATACTACTGTAAACATATTTATTGAAGACTAATATTTATAGCTATACTACTGTAAACATATTTATTGAAGACTAATATTTATAGCTATACTACTGTAAACATATTTATTGAAGACTGTTTATAGCTATACTACTGTAAACATATTTATTGAAGACTAATATTTATAGCTATACTACTGTAAACATATTTATTGAAGACTAATGTTTATAGCTATACTACTGTAAACATATTTATTGAAGACTAATATTTATAGCTATACTACTGTAAACATATTTATTGAAGACTATAATTGATAGCTATGTTACTGTAAACATCTTTATTGAAGACTAGTGAAGTTTATACCTTTTGTTTTTTATTGTGGTTCCAGCTGATTGGTGTGTCTACAGTTTTGCACCAGTGTGCCTGCACACCTGATGGCTGTGTTTAACCAATTGGCTCATGTGTATTTATTTGAAAGCCTTTGCTTTGAAATTGCAAGAAAATTCCATCATGAAAAATTTCTGTGTCAAAAGCATCCAAGTGTGTTTAGTGATTTGCAAATCACTGTGTGTAATGTTTGGCAAAAAATATGAAGCTGACTATGTGCTTACAGTTGTGCGATTCTAGCCTTGTGTTTTGCTCCTTGAGTGTAAGGTGTTGCTAGTTGTGGGACAAGTTTTACTTTAGTGTGTAAGCAATCATGAAAAACTTAAATGATAATGGGCAACACGGTGACTCAGTGGTTAGCACTGTCGCCTCACAGAAAGAAGGTCTCTGGTTCAAGCCCCCGGCTGGATCAGTTATTGTTTCTGTGCGGATTTTGCATGTTCTCCCCATGTTCGTGTGGGTTTCCTCCAGGTGATCCGGTTTCCCCCACAGTCCAAACACATGTGATATAGGTGAATTGGGTAAGCTAAATTGTCCATAGTCTATGTGTGTGAATGTGAGACTGTATGGGTGTTTCACAGTGCTGGGTTGCAGCTGGAGGAGCACCCTGAGTAAAACATATGCAGGATAAGTTGGCGGTTCATTCCGCTGTGGCAACCCCTGATAAATAAAGGGACTAAGCCGAAAATGAATGAATGAATGAATATCAAATAGCCTAGAGTAACAAAAATGAATAACAAAAACAAAATGTGTGCTGACAAATATAAAAATATAATATAAAAATTACATAAGGCTATTGGGTCAACAGTTTAAGAAGATCCCAATAGGTTACCAGTATTCCACTGTAAAAAAAACAACAACAAACAAAACGGTAAGGTCTAACAGTGTGTATTACAAGACTGCTAAACTTAGCTTAGGTAGCTTGACAGTGCTAATCTTATTCACTTTCACTGTATATAAAAGAGCAGTCACAAAATCCTACAAATATTCATTTTGGTTCCACAGAATAATAAAAAAATGATGGCAAATACATTATAAAATTTTGTGTTGCAGGGTTACTCCACTCAAAAAGCTAACATTGTTAGCATTCCGCTAAAGACAACAACTACTGTACACTGCAGCAAATAACAACAGCTACACTGCCATTTAAAACACCTCATGGAACAATAGAGTGGAGGAACTATGACGTCAATTTGTATGCAAAATCCCAAAAGAGAGTTATCATTTTAGCAGTTCCGGTTCCCTCGTCCCAAAGTCAATGGGTTTTTTGAAGGGGATTTCGGTTAAATCGCTTACATAAGGTTTGTGGTTATCACAAACTCAGGATACTTTCACGTTTTATTCTATGAGATAAAACACATCAGTTACATCCCACTCTTAATTTTTAAAATTGGTTACACTTCTTTAAAAAGACGGTTGCTATCAAGTTGCTAAATGAGACAACAGGCAGTGTCGGAGACATTACATGTCATTGAGCAGAACTGTCTGGAACGCAGCCCGCTTTAAATTTACAGCGTGCATTGGGCATTTGGATTTGTCTGTTATTTAGTTAAGTATTTTCATAAATTGTAGTATTTTTCTAATTGGGTATTCATATTGTGTGTAGATAATGACTTGTAGAGACCGTCATGACAGATTTATTTGTTTCACTGGGGTTGAGGTATCATTTATTTTAATAAAGCTATTTTATGAATATACTGCTTACATTACCGTATGGCACCCTGTCTCGTAATGCAAATATGTGAATAAATTTGTAAATATTTACTGACATTTTAACGTGATCGTTTTACATTAACATACATCTAATGATTTTTTGTCATTTTTTTCTTCATCTGAACAAGTTTTAACTGTATGTCATACCTGCAATATTTACACTCCTCCTTAAACTCCTTTACACTCACTTTAACACGAATAGCATATGTGACTGTATGGGCTGCTTTTCTCTGTACTTTGTGACAAAAAAAGAATATTGAATGTTCTCTGTCCATGATGGGATTTACAGGCATTCGAAAGACTTGTCCCTCATTTCTATGAAAAAGAATATGGGATTTGTAATTGACAGTCATAGCTAGGTTTTCAATAAGTTACAATAAGCAGGCTGTGTGCACTCAGCATTACACTTATTTAACTATCCAAAAGGCACGCAAGTCTATACAACTTTGTTTAAAGTATTTGTATTTGTTTACAATATATAGCGTGGATTACAATACTGTATAATAAATTGAGATTATCATGAATCATATTTTTAAAAATATGCTTAAAAAGTTGTTTGTAGCAGAGTGGTGTTGACGTACACTAACAGGCGGCCTAATGTTTCAGCTTTTCAGTTCTTGCCTTTATATTTATGACCCAAAAGTGATAAAAGTTATATTATCGCATGAGGATTATCCGGCTGGACAAAACCTGTAAGTGTAATGAACTTTGTTTGAACACAGGGCTTATTATTTGCAATCTTCAAAAAGTCTATGGGAAAATCTTATGGAGATTTTATCGAGGGGACCAGTTTTATGCTAGCAGCCGATACTCACTGTGTTTTTAACTTAATTTTTGTAGGAAAGTGACTAACAAAATTGGCTCAAAAGCAACAAGTTGTATTAACTTAAAAACAATAGCCCCTTTCACACATACAGACCTTTCCGACCTTTCAATTTTCAGGAAAGGTTTGTATGTGTGAACAGGCCCTTTTTGAAAATACAGATAAATTCGTTCTGGCATTTTTCCGGAAAGAGAGGTTGGAACATTACCGGTAATTTGCCGGAATGCTGCTCTGTGTGAACGCAGAAGGAAGACTGCCAGAAAGAGCGCGTTCACGATTAACATGATGAACGATCTGACGTGAGACGTGTACTCTAGCCAATGAGAACATTCAGACGCATTCATGTCCATGCTGTTTATGAAAATAAAAGCCTTTGAATATTTTTCCAGACATATTTACCTGCTAAATGTTAGTCAGATAGCGTTTCTATGTTTATACTTGATGCCAACTGTGGAAAAAATTATCAATAAAATGCTTATGATAAGCTGCTGTTTGTTTACCTTCAAGCTCTGCTTTTGTTGCTTGACGCATGTGCACGAGAAGCAGCCGGTGAGCGCCAGCACACACACATATAAGCCCCTTTCACTCAGCGATACCGGTAAATATCCGGAAAATTACTGGAACGACATGCGTCAAGCAACTGAAGCAGAGCTTGAAGGTAAACAAACAGCGGTTTATCATAAGCATTTTATCGATAATTTTTTCCACAGTTGGCATTAAGAAGGGACATAAAAACCTTATATGACTAACATCTAGCAGCTAAATGTTTCCGGAAAAGTATTCCAAGGCTTTTATTTAAGTAAACATCGCGAACGTGAGTGCGTCACAATGTTCTGATTGGTTGGAGCAGACGTCTCACGTCAGCGCGTTCTAAGCGTGATTGCGCTCTTTCAGGCAATTTTCCTTCTGCGTTCACACAGAGCAGCATTCCGGCAAATTACCGGTAAACTTCTCTTTTCAGAATATTGCCAGAATGAATTTACAGGTATTTTCAAAGAGGAAAGGGCCTGTTCACACATGATCCCTTTTCAGAAAATTGCTGGTAATTTTCCGGAAACGTCTGTATGTGCGAAAGGGGCTATTATGAACATTTTGACATGGGAAAGTGTTCCTCCATGTTTTCATCGAAAATGTTCACAATACTTATCCATACACAGAGTTTGTAATGTAGTCAAATGTTTACAAATACAAGCGCAGCCATTTAGAGCTCATTTCTATTTAATGATGTCAGAATTTACCGGTATTTTGGAATGGATGTGTAAATGGACTTTTCTGGAAAAATTCTGGAACGTTCTTGCCTGTGTGAACAGCACTTTTTTTAATTTACCGATAAAGTCGTTCTGGTAATTTTCCGGTATCACTGTGTGAAAGGGGCTAATTTTAGTAAAGTCATTGCAACCTGGAACTGTATAATTTGTATAATTATGCAAATTTTATTTGCTTTTTTTTAACAAAAACAATTTATCGCTTTTTACAGTGTATGCATATTCTAATGCAGCTAGAGTTTGTTTCCTTGTGTTTTAAAATGTAATTAAATACACTAAAATAGTTTTTATTATTGTGGCGGGCAACCGCCACATTTCAGCTCTGAACCGCCATTCATCCAAAAAAAAAAAAATCTTGGCCTGTTACCACTGAGGTGAAGAAAAAGAGAGTGGGAAACAGAGAAACAGAGAGGAGGGCAACTCTCTAGGGGCCGGTCCCGCTGCACATTAAACTCAGCGAACAGGAAACAGTCTTAATTAAGAGCTCAGCCTAACCAAAAGGAAGAAAGAGGCTTTAGACGTTGTACAGGTTCCCTGTCAAACTCGCTCACCTGCCTCTCAGCAAGAGAGAAATAAAGAGTGTGTGTCAACAGCGGAAAGAATAAACCTGTTATGAATGCAGAAAAATATCAAAACAGACTAAACTTTCCGAACTCCCAAAAATAATGCAGCTGTAAATCAAGCGCACGTCTGTGTGTGTTAGTGTGCATATGGTCTACTGTATATTTTGTATTAATGACAGGCTGTCATTTCAGAGGGGATAATAAGACCCCCGGAGGGTGAGGGGTGGGCACTGGGACAGACTCAAAGACACATACACACACACACACACACACACACAGTGCAATCCTGACCCTCTCCTCCTCTCACATTACACACACTGTCTCCCTGTTCCAATATGACATCACTCCTCCCTTTCTATTCCTCGCTGTCTTTTGCCTCTTTCTCTCTCTATTTTAACAGGATTCGCCACTATTATTCTCACTCTGAGCTAACAGACACCAAATCCAACATCACTGACCTTCCTAGAAAGCCTCAAGTCTTTAAGATTTTAAGACGTTACACTACACTCTCTTTGTGTAAAAAGTTTATAGCATTCTAGGGTCATCTGAAGTCGCATGATGAATTATTCTAGCATTTACAAGTAACATATACTGCAATTTAGTGCAAAGTGTAATGATGATACACAAGCATTTCTGTTTAAATCAGTTATGAAATGACTGCCGACAGTTGAGTATTTTTCAATAATTCTTTCAGTCATTTATGCAGGTATAGTTCTAGAAGTTTTAGTTTGTGGAAGGCAGTTTCTGGACAAATTCCAGAACAGAACAGAATCTAAACGAAACAATTTCTAGATTTAAATGAGTTCTTGAATGTATATTGCAGGGAATTTGAGAAGGTGTTACATGATTGATTTAAGTCAAAGAGTTTTTAGAGATTTCTACATTTTAGGTAGAGGCATTCACTGCATTATAATATTAAGTATCTAAAAAGGAAATTACGAAAGCATTTTATATGATTCAGTAGTGTTATAGTTTTTTCTTTAAAAAGATTAGGGACGACAGATGAAACTTCATGAACTCTAGAATGTTACAGTTAATGGTTAGCCACAGTTATTGAATTTTAAAAAATCTAGACAATTCCAGAAAATTGCAATGTATCGTGTAAAAGAATGTAAATAAATCTTGAAAATTCTTTGCATTTCAGAATATAAAATTGCAAGGAACGTACACATTTAGCACATTCTAGAACACAATAAAAACGTATTTAACCTTTCTGTTGTGTTCGGGTCAAATCTGACCAATTTACAACTTAAAACACTCATAAATATTGTGTTTTACATCTGATTGCCTCAAGGCCTTATGATATCCTTCACACTATGCACTATGAACATATAAAAGTGATGATCACCTCTTTCATTGAATTTTGAGTGTTTTAATCAACCTTGTTACACCTGTGGTGTTCCCAGTCAAAAGTGACCGCCATAGGAAATGAATGGGTCTCAAGACTATATTCAACCATCAGACAGAAAACATCCTCATACACACCACCACAACTCACACACTCACACATTTCAGACTGAACAATGTCTTTTGCAGGTACACATCTCTTTTCCGCGCTTATGTGCCAATCCTCAAGTCTAATCTCACAAGGAAACGTAACTATTTTACGTTTTGTCAGTTTAGTGGCTAATTCGTCCAAGTTTAGTTGTACGAAAATGTATGATTTCTTTCTTTCTTTCTTTCTTTCTTTCTTTCTTTCTTTCTTTCTTTCTTTCTTTCTTTCTTTCTTTCTTTCTTTCTTTCTTTCTTTCTTTCTTTCTTTCTTTCTTTCTTTCTTTCTTTCTTTCTCTTTCTTTGCCATTCTTTGTTCAGCCTATCTCTGGGTGTAGCATGAGCACTTTTAGCTTAGCATCAGTTTTTTATTGGATTAGACCATTAGCATCTTGCTCAAAAATGACCAAGTATAACGACTGCTAGTTCATGCTCACCGTCTATATCAGAGATCACCAAACTTGTTCCTGGAGGTTCAGTGTCCTGCAGATTTTAGCTCCAACCCTAATCAAACACACCTGAACAAGCTAATCAAGGTCTTAAGCCGGGGTCACACTGGACTTTTCCCTCCATAGACTTCCATTCATACGCACGCGAATGCGTCAAACCGGAAACGCAGGGTCATGCGTCAGATTTCGCAGGTTGCTGCGGTGCAAAGTTCAAACTTGGTGAACTCTGACCTGCAAAATCGCAACACTTGACTGCGTGAGACCAATCCAGGATCAAAACATGACCTCTCTGGACAGAAATTTAAAACATGGAGCAATCGCTCGCTTTTTTCAATGTCTAATCATCTTGTTTAATCCCGCCCCTTTTCGCAGCGCCATGCGACAGAATTTCGCAAGCTCAAACTCTAGTGTGACCGCGGCTTTACTAGGTCTACTTGAAACACCCAGGCAGGTGTGTTGAGGCAAGTTAGAGCTAAACCCTGCAGGGCACCGGACCTTCACGAACGAGATTGGTGACCCCTGCTCCATACCTTCAGTCACTATTCCCTATATTAGTACAACTAATATAATCCAATTGAAGGACTGAATGAAAATTCGAGCACTCAATACACAGGAAATTTTACCGTTTTGTTTGTGCTTTGTTGGTTGATAAATCATTCAGATAGATTAAAATATTAATTTCTTTGGTCAGACACTGTGATAGGTATTTTAGCAAGCTGTCTATTAGTAACAAAACAAAGTATTTTGATTTCTTTAATCTATTGTTCATTTTGAAATACATTTTCAGTGCCTATTTGTATTTTCACTGCATTATTTTATGTCTAATACTTTAATTGTTCACCGCTAAAGAATGTTGAATAAAAATTTGGTGGTGAAAAATGTTTCAAAGTAAAGTAAGGGGTGGGATGTGAATACGAGGGTTAAGAACTCTAAAACAGAATTCCAAAATAAAAGTAAAATCTATAGGGGAATATGCTGTAACCGCTTACAAATTTCACCTAATTCAAATAATAATTTAACACATAATCAAAAGTTCTATAATATAATGTGGAACTTTGAGGTATTGTAGAACGTCAGTACACCACTAAAGAAATTTTAGCTGAATCTGCGGTTCTTGATGATTTGTATAATGCATGTCAGTGATCAGCTACTTTTGAGATTAAAAATAAACACATACAAACAAGTCTAAATCAATTTCTGTGAATCTCATAATATTGTAAATAATTTTCAGACTTATAAGATCTCAGTGTATCTTCAGGAGCCACAGGGATTTCTTTGTATGTTTGTTTATAATCCTCAAAACGGGTGACCATTGACTTGCATTATACAAATCAACACAGATCACAGATCAGATTTAGCAAACGAAAATCTTAGTTAATGTTTCACCAAATTTTTTTTAAAAGAGTCCTAAATCTTTTGGCATGAGAGCATGAGTAAATTAACAGTAAGCGTTCATATTTGGAAGAACTACCCCTTTAATAACAAAACTAAATCTAAAACATAGGTTCTACATCCTGCAATGTGACATTCAGGGCATTTTCTTAATAACAACTGACAGGGGGGTTCCAAGAATTCTAGAACAAAATACAGATTACACATAATATTTTAGGGCAACGTGGTGGTGCAGTGGGTAGTGCTGTCGCCTCACAGCAAGAAGGTCGCTGGTTCAAGCCTCAGCTGGGTTAGTTGGCATTTCTGTGTGGAGTTTGCATGTTCTCCCCATGTTCGTGTGGGTTTCCTCCAGGTGCTCCGGTTTCCCGCACAATCCAAAGACATGCGGTATGGGTGAACTGGGTAAGCTAAATTGTCCGTGGTGTATGTGTGTGAATGGGAGTGCATGGGTGTTTCTCAGTGATGGGTTGCAGCTAGAAGGGCATCTGCTGTATAAAACATGCTGGATAAGTTGGCGGTTCATTCCGCTGTGGCTACCCCAGATTAATAAAGGGATTAAGCCGAAAAGAAAAGAAATAAATAAACATAATATTTTAGCATATTTATCAGAAGAAACCGCTTAAACAACACACACCAATGTCTATGCTGTTAACAATTTGCTGTAGAATCTACAGTAACTTACTGGCAGCAATTCGCCAGTAACGTACTGTTAATCAATTACAGCAAAAATACTGTATTAACATCTACAGGACCATTTATCTTGCTCTTCATATATTTACAGTATTGTGTGTCCTTACAGTAAAATATACAGTCATTTTCACAATGCAACATGAAAATACAGTAACATACTGCATTCATGTAACTCTCCTACAGTAAAATAAAGTACATATTACAGTTAAATATTGTGTAATTTACAAAAATCGTTAGCAGTGTACTTGTTCAACTGAAGTGACTTCAGAGGCTTGACTACCATTTCGGAGAGAGCGAGAGAGAAAGAGAGAGAAAGAGAGAGAGAGCCAGGCACAGTCAGCCCACTGACTCATATCCTTCCCTTCTGACTCCACTCCAGCAATGATGTAATGCTCTTGGCTTCTTGCACCCCCAACCCTCTCTCTCTCCGACTATCTCTCTTTTAAACTCTCTCCCCATCTCTCTCTCTCTCTCTGAATACCATGTTCTCTCTCTCTCTCACTGCACCACACTAACTTGAGCAGACACTGCTGCAGCGATGGTGCAAAAACGTTTCTCTCTTCTTTTTTTCTTTTTCTTCTTCTTTTTTTTTTACATTCGCTGTGTGAATGTAACCAAAACAGCTCGGGGCATGATTCCAGCCGCTGGGAGACGGTGGTGCGGTCTCCATGGCAATGGGCCTAAACAGCGGGAGAAACAGAGAGAGGCCAAACAGCTTGCAGCTGCCTGGCGCTCCGAGTAAACACAGCACAGGACCTGCCCCTGATTTACCACTTTAATCACACTCAGAGAAAGAGAGAGAGAGAGAGAGGGAGAGAGAGAGAGCGCGCGGGCTTGCCACAGGCCCAAGGACTGCAGAGTGGGTAGAATCATATGAATCTGATCAAATAAATCAAGCCGAGAAGGGCCATGAGGGAGCCTGAGTCTCATTAAGATCGTCGGGATGAGGTGATGAAAAAGCAGCGTATGGAAGAGGGACGTATAGTTGACAGACGCCTGTGACATACAGTAGATGTAAGGCCGAAGTCTGTCAATCAGGACATCAGTATTTTAATTATTAACTTCATTTTGAAAAAGGACAAGTAATGACGGGTGACATGGTGGCGCAGTGGTTAGCACCATCGCCTCACAGCAAGAAGGTCACTTGTTCGAGTCCCGGCTGGGCCAGTTGGCATTTCTGTGTGGAGTTTGTATGTTCTCCCTATGTTCGCATGGGTTTCCTCCGGGTGCTCTGGTTTCCCCCACAGTCCAAAGACATGCTTTGGACTATTGGGGCATGAATTGAATAAACTAAATTGGCCAAAGTGTATGTGTGTGAATGAGTGTGTATGGGTGTTTCCCAGTACTCGGTTGCAGCTGGAAGGGCATCCGCTGCTTAAAACATACTAGATAAGATGTCGATTCATTCCACTGTGGCAACTCCTTGATGAATAAAGGGACTAAGCTAAAGGAAAATGAACGAACAAGTAATGATTAAGGTGTTTCGAAGAGTTTCTTTATGAATATTTCATATTTTGTGTTCCTGTTTGACATGTTATAGTATCTACACTGTAATGAAAATTCGTTATTTTACGTTTTTTTTCCGACAGCTGGGGTGCTGGAAAAAAACGTAAAATAACGGTCGTTAAATTACAGACATTTAACGAAAAAAAAAAAAAAACGGCCATTAAATTACAGATATTTGCTGTAAAATAACAGACTGTAAATTGTACGGTAAATGTACGGTACGGCTATTGTACGGTAAATGTCTGTAATTTAACGTCCCTTATTTTGCGGTAAATGTCTGTAATTTAATGTCCGTTATTTTACAGTAAATGTCTGTAATTTAAAGTCCATTATTTTACAGTAAATGTCTGTAATTTAACGTCCGTTATTTGCACGGTAAATGTCTGTAATTTAATGTCCGTTATTTTGCGGTAAATGTCTGTAATTTAACGTCCGTTATTTTATGGTAAATGTCTGTAATTTAATGTTCGTTATTTTGCGGTAAATGTCTGTAATTTAACGTCCGTTATTTTATGGTAAATGTCTGTAATTCAACGTCCGTTATTTTATGGTAAATGTCTGTAATGTAACATCTGTTATTTTATGGTAAATGTCTGTAATTTAACGTTCGTTATTTTGCGGTAAATGTCTGTAATTTAACGGCCGTTATTTTACGGTAAATGTCTGTAATTCAACGTCCGTTATTTTATGGTAAATGTCTGTAATGTAACATCTGTTATTTTACGGTAAATGTCTGTAATTTAACGTCCGTTATTTTATGGTAAATGTCTGTAATTTAACACCTGTTATTTTACGGTAAATGTCTGTAATTTAATGCCGTTATTTTATGGTAAATGTCTGTAATTTAATGCCGTTATTTTATGGTAAATGTCTGTAATTTAACGGCCGTTATTTTACGGTAAATGTCTGTAATTTAACACCTGTTATTTTATGGTAAATGTCTGTAATTTAATGCCGTTATTTTATGGTAAATGTCTGTAATTTAACGGCCATTATTTTACGGTAAATGTCTGTAATTTACTGCCCGTTATTTTACGGTAAATGCCTGTAATTTAACATTTGTTATTTTATGGTAAATGTCTGTAATTTAATGGCCGTTATTTTACGTTTTTTTACAGTGTAGATGGATTCATGGGACACATCATACATCATCACGAGACATCATTCAACAATCTTCCAGAATTTCACATAGCAACATGTAGAGTAAATCACTTTCATTAAGGTGCATAAACAAATGTTTCATTATTAATTTTCTAATGTGTAGTTAAGTCAAGGTTATCTCAGTTAACCAAAACTAAAACTACTGGTCAAAAAAACATTTTTGTTAACTGAAATAAAATGTAAAAAAAAAACTGAAACAAATAACAGCCAATAAAAAGCTAACCGAAATAAAATAATAATAGCCAAAAATAAGTTCAGAATTACTAAGAGCCCATTCTGTGGCATAAAAAAAATCGTAACTGCGACTGCTTGGAAAAGTAACTGAATGAAGCACATTTATTTCTTTTGCCAAAAATAAAAACTAGCCATGGAGCATCATGGTGACTCAGTGGGTAGCACGATCGCCTCACAGCAAGAAGGTCGCTGGTTCGAACCTCGGCTGGGTCAGTTGGCATTTCTGTGTGAATTGAATTAGCTAAATTGGCTGTAGTGTATGTGTGTGAATGCCAGAGTGGATGGGTGTTTCCCAGTGTTAGGTTTTGCGGCTGGAAGGGCATCAGCTGTGTAAAACATATGCTGGATAAGATGGCGATTCATTCCGTTGATTAATAAAGGGACTAAGCCGAAAAGAAAATGAATAAACGAATGAATGAAAAACTAGCCATGTTTAACTACATGCATCTGAGCAGGCACACAACATCATAAGACATTAATATTAGGTTAGATTTAGGTCATGACGTCAGATGACCAAAATTTAATGTCTAGTCAGAGTCTAAGGACAACGTTATTTTAACGTCCAATAACGACGTCAAATTACGTTGATATTTGGTTGATTTTAGGCTGTGTTGAAAAGTGACCAAAATTCAACGTCTGATAGATGTCATAGTGATAACGTCCACACAACGTCAAGGTGTAACATGATTAGACATTGATATTTGGTTGATTTTAGGTTGATTTTAGGTTGGACGTTGGACAATGACATCGGCCTGACATTTGATTCTGACGTCAACCCGATTTTCATTTCCAAACAAAATTCAACATCCCCATCACGTCATGTTGACGTCCTGTGCCTGCAGGGATGATATTTAATCTTAAAAAGTTTGTCTTAATGTTTTTTACTTTCATTTAGTGTATGTCTGTACAAACTATTATTTGTATTTTTACTAAGAGATTTGCGCAGGAGTTACTGTAAGCTGTCAAGCTATCTCTGCTAAACTAAAATTACTAAAGTAAAACTGAAACTAAATATATAAAAACCGAACACAAATGTGCTGTCAAAATAAAAACAGAACCCCTAATTAACCTAACTAAATCTAAACTGAAACTTACAGTAAATTTAAACATAGTATCAAAATAAAACCTATAATAACCTTGCTGCACATGCAAACAAACAATAGTGAACACAAAAACATTGCTGCACATTTTGCTTGTCATCAAAATGTTGACCACCGCTGTGAAATTTTCCTGTCTTAAAATGCAGTAAAAAGTCCTACACTACGGTAATAGGATTGTGTACATGTATATACTGTAATAACTGTAGTCCCTGATTTATCAGGGTTTACCACAGTGGAATGAACCACCAACTACTCTGGCATATATTTTATGCAGTGTGTGCAAAGTGCATAGGAATCAATAGGAATACTCCATATACTCCATATCTTAACTCAATCCATTCATTCATTCATTTTACTTCGGCTATGTCCCTTTATTTATCAGGGGTTGCCACAGTGGAATGAACCGCCAACTATTCCAGCATATGTTTTACACAGTGAATGCCCTTCCAGCTGCAATCCAGTACTGGAAAACACCCATACACACTCTTTCACATGCATACACTACGGCCAATTTAGTTTTTTCAATAGGAATACTCCATATACTCCATATCTTAATTTAATTTGTTTACTTTTAGTTCGACTTCTAGTCAGATTAAATCAAAAATCTCTGCTTACATGGTAATTTTTTAAACAGATTGTCTTAATTGTGTCAATATCTGAATATTGTTGTCCATGTAAATGTACTGAATGAGAACAGCGATGAGAGACTTACCCAGGAATACCTCGGGGCAAGCAAGCATGGCACAACTCACCACAAAGCCCCAATTATGCACGGATACATCTCTCATCGCTGCCGGCTGAGAGAAAAACAGAGTGTGAGGGGATAAAGAGAGAGAGAGACAAACAGAAAGAGTGGTTTGGCTCAACGCCAGCCAGTTGTTTCTTCCTGTGACTGAAACTATGCTGAGAAGCTCTCCAGAATGACTGACTGAGGAAGGTTTCAGACTCCGCCTCCACCTGTCCGTAAAATTCATCACACTGAGAGTCTTTCCCATGGCTAATCCATAATGCCTTTAAAGCTATGGAAAGGCAAAAGGATGTGTGTGCATGAAACTCTAATATTCACATAAAAAATTTGATTAAATTTACAATTTTTATTGTGCCAATACATATTTTTAGTCTTTAGGTCAGGGGTGCCCAAACTTTTTCTTACGAAGGGTTAAGAACCAAACTTAGTGGGCTGAAGGTAAATATAGTTGCCATAGGTAATTTCCTAATTTATTTAATAATATTTCAAAATAACTAGAAAACTATACTTTATATTAACTAACAAAGCATTTACACTACCGGTTAAAGGTTTGTGGTCAGTAGGATTTTTAAATGTTTTAAATAAGCTTCTCCTGCTCACCAAGGCTGCATTTATTTAGTCAAATATACAGTACAATTTGTCAAATTGTGAAATGTTATTGCACTGTAAAATAACTGTTCAAAGTAGTAGTAGCTTATAATTTCATTTAATAATTTATTCCAGTAATTTTAAAGATTAATTTTCAGCTTCATTACTCCAGTCTTGAGCCACATGATCCTTCAGAAATTACTCTAATATTAATTATTATTGTTATTGTTAATATTATTATTACTATTAATATTTTTATTAATGGTAATAGTAATAAAAGCAGTAATAACTGTAGTAATCATTTCATTTGAAACTACATACAATAAGTAATAAATTAATATTTAATAAACATTTTTAAATATTTATTTAAATATTAACAATTGACAATTTAATAATTTAACTTTTTTTTTTTACATTTAATAAATGCCGCCTTGATAAGCAGAATAATTTTCTTTAAATGATTAAATAAAATTAATAATTTTAAAAAAACTGACTCCAAACTTTTGATCGGTAGTGTTTTTTTTTTTTTTACATTTTATAATTTATTTATTTAAATTTTTTAAACAGGAAAAGATTAAAAGATAATCAGGTCTGACTCAGCATAAATGCTGTTTTTCAGCAGGTTCCTGCTCTGCAGAACATAGAAACATACAGACACCCTTAACATCTCAACCATCAACACATGAGATCAATACAAACAATCACCAAACATACAAAGTGAAGAGCGACAGGCTACTATCTCAGCGGCTACAGTGATAGTTGACCATCAGATGATGAGCATGGGATTTTTTTAAAAGTCTCAGTGTTGGTATTGTTTTTAGATGTTGTGGGATCTTATTCCAAGCTTTTGTGAATACATAAAAGAAAGATCTCTGTCCATAGCAGTTTTTAAAAGCTGGTAACGGCAAACAACCATTTGTTACAGATCTGGTGGACCGATCAGTCCTTGTATTAGGTTTTGGTACCAAAGCACAAAGGGCTGCTGAGGTAGCACTATTTAAAGTTTGATGGTAGAGTTGCAAAATGATATAGCATTAGAGAGTGATAGAGCAAAGCAGTGATGTGTCCATCCAGAAAGTCTATTGTGGATCTTATAGGCCCTATTATACAGTCTAGCTATTGGCTCCAAGATACCATTTGTTGTGAGTGACCAAACAGGCAAACAGTATGACAAGATAGACAAGATTATGGCATGAAGATAAGTTTCTGAAACAGAAAAAGGCAAAGTTGTCCTAATTTTAATTAACTTATTATAGTAAAAACAAAAACAATTTAATTTCTAACTGAATGGAGTTACAGTTTTTGCCTTGATTTGCTCACAGATGTCTTCTGCATAGTCCTCTATCCGTCGAGTGACATTATTTACTGTTTTTTTATTTTATGATTAGATTCATTTACAATATTTAATTGAAACATTTCATTTCAGTTTGCTTTTTTGTAGCTCAGCATTAAAGCAAACAAAAAAGGTTACGTCAAATTAAAAATGATGATCTCTGTTAAAAGCATTCACCCCGTCCGCGCAATAGCCTAGTGGTTAGCGCGCTGACATATGGTGCATTAGCACTTCAGGGCGTCCCACTTCGCTTCCTGTCTGAAACACTGTCCTATCTGCTTAATAAAGGCCAAAAATAAATCTTTAAAAAACAAAAAAAGCATTCACCCCAATCCTCTCCATCATTCTCACTCTCTTTTCAGGTTGGGCCAAATCAAAGGTTGCAACTGGCCAACTTTGGCCCGCAGGCCCTACTTTGGGCATCTCTGCTTTAGGTGAACAATTAATCTGTGCAAGTTCATGCAAGATTTTCAGTGCAATCCACTGAAAAAAAAAACCCGTTTTGGTAACCTTCAATCAAAGTCTGACCATTTGCTTCTATGTTTGGAGGTGCAAGTTGACGTTTGGAGCCACAATACTCTTACACCTAGTTTGTTATGAGGAAATGATGAGAAAAAGAAAGCCTCAATATTTAATACTCAATATTCTGTTTCAGTAGGAAGTACATCAGCATACTGAAACAAAAAGTCTCAGTAACTTCAGGTTCATATGCACTCAGTAAATGTTTTTTTTGCTGCTTGTTGTGAGTTTCTTGGGGGACAACTTCTTTGTTTTATGTTTAATCCATTCATTCATTTTCCTTTGGCTTAGACCCTTTATTCATCAGGAGTCGCCACAGCGGCATGAATCTCGAGCAAATGTTTTACACTGTGTATGCCCTTCCAGCTGCAACGGAACACCCATACACCCTCATCCACATGCATACACTACAGCCAATTTAGCTTATTCAACTTATCTGTACTCAACTCATGTTTTTTCCTGAAGGAAACCCACGTGAACACGGGGAGAACAGAAATGCCAACTGACCCAGCCGGGGCTGGAAACCAGTGACCTTCTTGCTGTGACGTGACAGTGCTAACCACTGAGCCATGTTCAATCCACTTAAATTTAAAAACAATGAAGTTAACTTAATCAATTTATGTTGGGACAACATGAAGGAATTGTGTGAAACCCCAATTTGTTTTACAGTCTGGACTTTATAAATGAGTCGTTCAGTGCTATAGTTCCTCAAAGAACCTTTCAAAAAAACATGATTCTTGAAAGAACTTTTTCTTCAAGGTGAAGAGATTTCAATCATCTAAAAGAATGTTTATCCACTTTTTGTTGAATTTAAAAGGTTCCTTAAATGTTAAATGTTCTTCATGGAACCATCAATGCTAATTAGGAACCTTTATTTTTAAGTGTCCTCATTAAATCTTCATTAACTTTGCTGTAGCATTTAGTACTTTTAAAAAAAAATTATAATTCAATTCAATTCACTGATTCCTGTAAGACCCCAGTGACAGACGAGTCCTTGCATTGATCCTGAAGTGCCAGCCTATACACCAGCCGGTGACCACTCCCACCTGCAGCTTCTCCATGATGGACAGTCAGCGTTCCCCAGACTGCAGCTCTGCACAAGACGTTTGACCATAGGAGAAATGGTCGTGCCCAACTGAGCGAGGTTTTTTCCTTTACTTTTGCCAATTGGTGCAGTTCTTTCCTTGCCACTGTCGCCACTAGCTTGCATGGTTCGGGACTTGTGGAGCTGCGCATCGCTGGATTTGTGTTTGATTTCTCAGCAGTGAAAATTTAACCACACTGAACTGAACTAAACTGAACTTAAACTCTGAAAACTGAACTGACACTGTTTCAATTTTCTATAATCTTCTATGTGAAGCTGCTTTGACACAATCTACATTGTAAAAGAGCTATAGAAATAAAGATGAATTGAATTGAATTGAATTATACCTATTAGACATTTTGACAATACGCAACTTGCAAAAAGCAACGTTTAGATTTTTGGCTGAACTACACACAAAAAAATATTTACTGTAGGCCTAACAAATAAGATTGATGTATTCTGATTACATATAAACTTTCCAATCATTTTGATTACATACTTTTATCATAATTGAACTAATAAACCTTATGTTATTGATAATTGTTAGTTAAACATAAATTAAACAAATAAGAACAAGATTTCAATCAATAATCAATAAATCCAACGTGTTTTAAATGCTTCATATTAATTCATCTATTGTGTGGAGTGTGGAGCTGCGTCAATTTTGCCCCTGAATATTAAATAAACCAATCTCCTAGAATTTAACTAATTGGATCTGCCCTTTTTCTACAGCTAGGTATATATTGATATCATATTCGTGTCTTTAAAGCAGTGTTTCTCTATCACGTTCCTGGAGGACCACCAACACTGCATGTTTTGGACGTCTCCTTTGTCTGTCACACCCATTACAGGCCTTTCAGTCTCTGCTAATGAGCTGATGATCTGAATCAGGTGTGTTTGGTTTGAGAGACACGAAAATGTGCAGAGCTGGTGGTCCTCTGGGAACGTGGTTGAGAAACACTGCTTTGAACTGTTTAAATTTAATAGAATTTCATTTTAACAGATTTAGATTGATTCTAAGGAATCTGACAACATACATTTTTAAAAAACTGACAAATTAAATAAAATCAAAAAGTTACAAACAGTTAATGATAAACTTCATCAGGATTTTTTTAATTGTGTATCACTTAAGGCCACAGTGTACTTCACGGAAAATATAAGAACAAATGAATGCAACATAATTCTTGCCAAAATGTATATTGGTTTGATGCTAAAACAGATCATCGGTGCCGTATTTCTTATTAGTTCTGAAAAAGAACTGCACTGTGAGTATATTGGGCCTTTATGAAAAAAAAAAAAACATATAATTCAAAGCTGTCACATTAGGCAACTTTTCAAGATCCAATAAATTCACGCTATATAAAAATTGATTCAATGCTCTTATTTTCCTCACTTAACTAACTGATTCGGAAATATGACACATCACAGAAATTAAAGCGATGTGGTTACAAATGCACTTTCATGCTGATTTTAATGTGTCACTTCTTCAAGTCTGTGAAACCACAAAATGTACAAAGTGCACTGCTCCACTCACCCCTACTACTTTTACTATAATACTGCACCAAGCTGAACTTATAACTTATAATTTGAAGTATATTGTTGAGAATATATTAAGTATATTTGGGGTCTGTACCATGAAACCGGATTCGCTGGCTAGCCACTTCAATTTCTGTTTAGTTTTCACCAATCCTGGGATTTAGGTACCTTGAATGTAGTTCAGTGTCTTAGTTCTGTATTAGAGATCACAGAACGATGTTTAACCCATCTATTGTGAGCAAAGTGAGCATCTCTGATGCAATAAAGCCACAACTCCAGTTTCTGGTGCTCTGAATTAAAGATCATAGGCTACTATAGTAAATAATTTTCAAGATAAAATGATTTTGAACCAAAATGGTTTGATTTGGTGTACTGCAAAATAATCTGGTAATCCTAAATTTGTTAAGCCAACATCATGTCCTTTGTTTTAACTGCCTGCTCTACCAAATGGTTGACCATATTTTGACTGTTTTAAATAATGATTGTTGAAGTCATTTACAGAATGACTTGTGTTTTAAACAATGGTTTACATTACACAGCATTGTTGGTTTACAAAAAAAATCAAACAAACATAATCCTGTTGCACTTAGGCATGGGACGATAACCGTTTTCAAGGTATACCGCGGTTTGTAAAAGTCAAGGTTATCATACCGCCAAAATTTTCTGTAATATCGTTCCAAAGGTATGTGTAAGATTTTTTTATTTACATTTTTTTAACAACAGCATCTCCGGCAGAAAAGATATCCAAAGATGCCATTTTAAATAGTAAATAAATCTGTGTTTTTGAAACTAATGAAGACAGCAGAAGTCAATGATTCATTTTCATTATTTAGCCTGGCACGTTTACTGCTCCATAATTTTATAAATGTTTCTCAAAATAAAATATATTGTGTTTAAAGGGGAAAAAACTTTTGGTTTTTTACCCAGACATTTAAAAAGAAATTAGTTTAGAGCAGTAATCACAATACCGTGATACCGTGAAACCGTGATATTTTTATCCAAGGTTATCATACCGTCAGAATCTTATACCGGCCCATGCCTAGTTGCACTACTACACTTAATTTGAGTTTTATTGTAAAAAACAAACAAACAAGAAAACATGTTAAATGAGAAACTGAAATATTTAATGGCATACTTCAATAAATAAAGATGATGTAATGTTCAAAAATGTTTTATTTTGATTGTGTTTTTAAATAAATTGGTCTTACACTTCATATTTTCAGATTTTTCATAGTATATGTATTAATTCCGGTACTTTTACCATAAACCGACATATCAATCATTTGGTAGAGGTTGATATTTTGGAAATTATGTGATGTGTTGAAAAAAACGTTGAAAAAAACGTATGTGGTGGCACAGTGTTTAGCACTGTCGCCTCACAGCAAGAAGGTCACTGATTTGAGCCTTCCCAAAGACATGCGGTATAGGTGAATTGGGTAAGCTAAATTGGCCGTAGTGTATGTGTGTGAATGAGAGTGTATGAGTGTTTCTCAGTAATGGGTTGCAGCTGGAAGGCATCTGCTGCATAAAACATGTGCTGGGTAAATTGGCGGTTCATTCCACTGTGGTGACCCCTAATTAATAAAGGGACTAAGCCAAAAATAAAATGAATGAATGAATAAAGTATTATACAAATGTAATGTAAACAATGGAATTTATAAAATACCGGCTTTACTGAACCAGTAGTACTTTGCAGGATAGCTCCCGACACATTTTCATAAGGCCTAATATTATTTATGTACAAATTTAAAATGTATATCTCGACTTATTTGTTGAGTTCCACACAATTCCTTGATGTTGTCCCATACAAGGTGCAGTAGGTGATCTGCCAAAATGCTAATCGATTAGCATTACATCTTTGAAACACAGACCCACCCCTGCCATCCAAAGCCATGCCTCCTGAAACACGAACGTGCACCTTAAAGATTACAGTAGACAACCCACTAGTTCATGTCATTCGCCAGTTAGAAAACTTTATAGTACTTTATAATACTACAATTCAGCACAAAAAAAACTGCATTATTGACCTTATTCTTCACGAACGATGATTAGAATCTTTTTGGCTCGAGACTTTCGGTCTGATCAACTTCCATAGATTTTTAGACTTTATAAACCGCTCGTTACGCTGCTTGATGTTACAAACCTATACAAAAATTATATTATACTTGTTGTTATGTATAGTGATGAGCACACTAGTTTGTAGAGCAAGTAGTTTGACCGTTTTCAGCCATATTTCTCCCATAAGCAGCTGAATCGGAAGTTCTAAAACAATCGCAAAAACGAGCGCACATTTGCATCACAGAATAAGGTCAATTTCTAGCACGTTTTCAGTTGTGTAGCAAGCAAAGCTTGTCCTAATGTGCAGTATTTCATTTATGTAAGGATCACTGGTCTCACTCACTTACGCGCTTTGTCCTAAAGTGGCTACTGTATTTTAGCTGTTTGCCGGCGGCGTGCAGGAATTACACTTATTACTAAGCCATACTTGCATGCTATTTCAGACCAAATATTCAAATAGCATGGTAAACAATGATGGGGCCGCATCACAGGTTGTCATCTTTCAAAAATGAGCCAATGTGAATATAAAACCAACTTAGGTTAGGCGGAATATCGCTATTTACCGATGTTTTGTTGTTAAAATAAATAAAAATCTACATTATCGATGCTGTAAAAGGTCTCTTATGAAATTCGCCGAAAGATTTCAGTGGCTAACCAACACTTCTGTGTATATAACCCATTCGTAACAACAAAATCTACATAAGCTTTGCATGACTAAAGTAGTTTTACAACATAACTAAAAGAAATACTTCAGCCATGGTGTCATCCTTCCTCCAGCATGCAAAAGCAACTCCAATATTGATTCAGGATTTGAACGTTTTGATTGAGCATTTGTTTTTACAGCTGTCACTCTCTCTGGTGTGCAGGCGTGCATGCGCAAATGGCGGATCTGCGCTAACAGCTGCGCAGTTGTACAAATCTAAATTTGTTGACAGACAATTTGGCTACTCATCAGAATTATGGTAAATGTCGGCCTGACAATTTTTAATTGGATGAACATTTTTTAGTCTTTTACCTTACCCAGAATATAAAAATACATATCCACATAGCAAAATTTCTCTGGCCCAGCTTTGGCCCACACAATCAGCTTTTGCTTGGCCCACATGCCGAAGTGAATTATGGCACATGACTGAACCAAGCCTGGATTCCAGAAAAGGAATCCTGCTGTGCCAGCTTTATGCCAAATCTGGGCCAGAATTCTTCGCTACCTGAGTATAAATACATTTAGATCATTTACTTTAATCAGTACTATTGGAATGTGAAGAGACTTTTAACCAGCAAAACAAAAAATGTTTCTGAAGACAATCCTCTACTACACCTTTAACCCTCTACCGCACGCATTATGATAAATCTATTTTAAAAAATATTTGACAGTTTTTCTTTTTTTTTTAAATGGCTTAACTTTAAGTGCTGTAAAACTAATAACAATTTTATTTTTTAAGGTACTTTATGATATGGTGCCATATGGCAACAACGTCCAACATTGGATCAAACTTAGAAATTTCAAATTTAAAACTTTCCTTAAAATTAATCATTTAGTTGTTTGAAATGATTTAATTGGTGTTCCAGTATTATAAGCTTTAACACAGAACTTATAAATAACACCTTACACATACTTTCCAACAACTCCTATTCCAACAGCTTTCATTTATTCCATTCTTTTTTGCTAAATATTATTAAAAACAAACCTAATATTGTATTATCATGTATACAACATACAGTTAATATAAATATTTTCTCCAGTAAATATTATAACAAATAAATATCAAGTCTAATATATCCAGATGCGTCAGAATAATGTAGCTACTAGATAACAATGTTTATATATTATCCTATATATACTATACAACACCTGTCTTATCTGCCTCAGAGCTAACTTACCTGAACTGTCTCTATCAAATATCCAGTCTGCATCATTCTCATGGTCACTAAAACCCATCTCATCCTCACTTTCATCTGCAGGAATAGCCAGTTCTGTCTTTTTCTTCTTTCACTTACTATAGAACATGGTGATGCTCACTAATGCACTGTTCCCTGTATTCATATCTATTCAAAAGTAGTATTGCCATTAAAACTAGATTCTATCCATAATGCAAATGTCATTAACATACAACTTAGCAACATTAGATTATTAGCTTTCATGTGGCTATCGTTACAACTTAAAAGTTGACAGCTGACCTTGCTAGCTAGCTAACCCTTTGCAATATTGCACAATATTGATTTACAAAAAAACTAATTTGATTAAATAAAAAAATTTGAGTTGTGAATATGTCATCATAACTTACTAGAGGTGATGTTTCAGATTTTTTTGTGGATCTTACATAATTTGATCCTTTGCTTTTATTGATGTTTACATTTGCATTCAGCAACTACTCACAATAAAAGCCAGTCTGTCAGAAATCGCGCTACAGAAAAACACAGCATGTCATGTGACTTAACCAAAGCACATCATTGGTTACCTTAAGGTCTTCTCTTTTCAACAACAACAAAAAAAAATGTTGGTCTTTAAGAAACAGTGGCAGGGAAATGAACATAAGTATCATGTTGCCATATGGTGACACCGTGCAGTAGAGGGTTAAGTTAATTTGGTAATTTTTACAAATTTATATGGATTGAACACTAAAAATTAAGCTTGTTCCAAAAAAAAAAAAAAACATAAGAATTGTGTTGTTCGAACTTACTTTAAGTAAGTAGTTTGAACAAGCAGCTAACAATTTTTGGAGTCTACAGCTGTCATTTCAACTTTTAGAAAGTTTGCAAACTGTTGGAAAATTATATTTGTGGCCATTTACTATTAAGTCTAAAATCCACCACACCTGTTAAAGTAAAGTCTTTTGGTAAAGGGGGTCAAAGTGGGACAGAATATGATCTGTTACTAAAATATGTCTTTTGCTATACAACAAATCTTGATAAGACTATAAGTGGATCATCTCAGAGAACAGTACAAAGTAAACAAAGAAGTGCAGTTCACGACCCCATAATTCATCTACATCCATCTTGTCAATCCAGCACTTTCATTTCTGCAGCCTTTTAAATCTTCAGTCTAGGACCCCTGTCTTCAATCTAGCGTTGATCCCATCTCTTTCTCTGTCCAGCAGTTCCTGTCTTCCTGTTGGGGTATTTCGCTATTTCTCTCTCTCTCTCTCTTTCTCTCTTTTTGCAGGAGCATGTGTGTGTTTCTGTATGTGTCTGTGCGGTGGACGTGGATGACACAGTGGTGCTGGAATGAGAGGAGCAGGGCCTGGGCGTTCCTCTCCAAACGCACTATTAAACCCTACGCCGTACACAATGAGCTCACTCTAATTCAGCTCAGATGTACATCCTGCCTTTCTCTTTCCTGCTGTCCTCTCAAATTCGTTCTCTTTCAGACACCGCTTATCCAGAAGATGCCACCATACACAGAAAGATCACCTCAGGGTGGACGCGCGCGAGTTTTGGCTTTCTCTGGATGACGTGATTAGAATCAAGGATCATGTTAGTTTTTTTTATATGAGAGGGGGAGCAAAGTTTAAACCCTAACAATGCGTTTTTTGATCAATGTGATTGAAAGCAGTCTGTGGAGAAATCGATGACGTCTGTGTTTTGGCCCATGAGAGGAACCGGTGGGGGGTGGAGGAGGGTTTAAAAGAGCCCTCCTATGCAGCTTCGCGCAAAAACAACACTGCTTAGACTAGAGTGAATCAGAGTCCCAAAGAGCAAGTATCAAGTTTTGACAGGTTGGAGGCTTAATATTGTGAAGTACGTGATTTCGATTGTACAGTGTCCTACACAATCCATAGAGAGTCATAACTAGGCCCACAAGGAATCTGCGCGCACAGAAATAGGCAGATTTTTAGTCCATCATTGAGTCTATGTATTAACTTGTGTAAATGTGTGTAAATTTATATTTATTCAGTTTTTAAATTCATGTATTGGGATGTAATAATAGTAATATTAAAATGTTCATATGACTTCTTTACAATACAGTTTGTAAAGTAATATGTTCTGTCTTTTATATATACTGGGTCTATATGAGAGACTTGCTTTGTTTACCAAACAAGTGAATCTAATTGGATTTGCATTGTAAACATTATTCATTCATTCATTCATTTTCTTTTTGGCTTAGTCCCTTTATTAATCTGGGGTCACCACAGCGGAATGAACCGCCAACTTATCCAGCATATGTTTTACGCAGCGGATGCCCTTCCAGCCGCAACCCATCTCTGGGAAACATCCACACACACTCATTCACACTCATTCACTACGGACAATTTAGCCTACCCAATTCACCTGTACTGCATGTCTTTGGACTGTGGGGGAAACCGGAGCACCCGGAGGAATCCCATGCGAACGCAGGGTGGACATGCAAACTCCACACAGAAACGCCAACTGACCCAGCCGAGGCTCGAACCAGCGACCATCTTGCTGTGAGGCGACAGCACTACCTACTGCGCAACTGCGTCGTCCATTGTAAACATTAAGTAAAAGTTAATAAAAAGCTATTTTTTTCATTTCATATATTCAGTTTTTAGTTATGATGCCCGTGACTCAGAGAGCCGTTGGTTTGGAAGGAGCAGATTCAAATTCCAGCGGAGCAACGGCAGAAATCCGACGAAGCACTATATTCAGACGCCTTTACCTTCAAGTTATGGTGAGTACCGAATTCTGTATTTATTAAATCATGTTTAAGATTAACCAAGTGCAAGTCTCAGTAATTTCGACATAAAAACGAACAGCATGGGTATTAAGTTAACCTGATGCCTCCGACATAATGTTGGACATTAACTTTACTCTGCGGCAGTAAAACTGAATTCACGCCTGTAATATACGCTTATTTCACGCTTATTTCATGAGGCTGCGGTGGGAAGAAACCTGGAAGTATAGGATCAGCACTGTAAACATTGCAACAACATGCTGTGGACTACGAACCTCCAGCTGTTGCCGCGATTTAAAAATGCAGAAATGGTGTAAACATCACTTTAATATCATTCAGTTCTGTTTCATTTAAACAATTAAAAGCATATTAGGCATCAAACAACATGGCAATCTCTTTAAGAGTAATACACTTAAGTGTCCTCTTAGGCTTCAGTTCATGGTCGCAGGTAAACACTGTGGGGACGCTTCTCTGCTTCAGCCTATGTAACCCGGTGAGCGATTAAACAATGCAGTCCTCTGTAGCACATCCTCGTTGGTTGTAATAGTGTTCGCTCATCTGTGTTTGCACTCGGTAAACATCGGTGAAGTGCGGTGAACTGATGACCTTCGCGGCCAATCACAGTCATTTCTGTTGAGCACGTGAGCACAATGGCAAATCAGCGCTGTTTAACTGTACGTTCACACCGAAAGCAGCGAAAGCGTCAAAGGTTGTGGCGAATTTTGACGCTCTCGTCGCCGGAGGTCAAGGCAGACAGCGTTGACGCCAGGGTGGCCAGAGCGTCAAAATTCGCCACAAATTGATCTCGTATTTAAAGGAGCTGTTGCAGCATATCATATCAGTTACACTCCCGCATAAAACATGCATTTTAGCGTGAAGGTGTTGCACACTTATTATCAAATTCACTTAACTATGGAAGATCTAGTTGCATGTGGTGTGGCTTTGCTCCTCTATGTGTCCATATGCCTGAAATATTCTGAAGCAGCAATACTGTTTCGTATGGTCGCATGAAATTCCCGCTTTTTTTTTAAAGAAAAAAAAAAAAAAATATATATATATATATATAACATTGATGCACATCCGTAACTCACCAGTAACTTTTGTAATCTACGTTCCTAGAAAACATTTGCAAATAATTGGAAATCCAGCGACTGCAATAATTAAACCCTTGGGAACAACTGTGGTCGGAACCAAAGTTCACAGTGACTGTGTTCTCGGACTCCTCTCAAGCGGTGGACTTCTACATTCTGATTAGTTGCCGCCGAACCGCGTCATAGCTCATTACCATAAAGTTGACTTGATTTCAACTCTCCTCGACGCTCACACCAGCGAAGATGCGCCGCGCTGCTCCTCACCGCTTGCCACCGCCTGCTGCTATTAAAAATGAATGACTTCCGGCTACTTTGACGCTCTCGCCGCTTTCGGTGTGAACGTACAGTAAGAATGCCATCAACAGTGCTTAAATGTTAACAGAAATGGATGTTTTTTTTTTATTTCAGTACCGAAATTTTGTATCGTGACAAGTCTAATATAGTGAAAAAATCAGTTCATTAACTTGAGTTTGATAAATGGCATCTAAAACGTGTGTTTGGGAAAGAAAACGTAAGCTAATAGTGCCATTTCCGTTAACTTAGATGAAAATGAGGACCGATATCCCTTTTTATTTTCACTTTCCATTCAGAACGGACCTTCGGGTCACTTGGAAGGCGGTAAAATGATAAATTTATTTCACTTTCTCTTTGCTGATAAGATATACAGCCAGGTACACAACATTCCTGTGTGATTCAGGCAATACTTCCCGGTTTCTTCCCACCACAGCCTTGATTTCGCTGTTTAAAATGACGGCCGCGTGAAATCAGTTAATTGACATCTAAGCTATGGTTTTTGACCATACTGATCTCTCCGGGTACTTTAAGTTACCATATATTGTTATTAAATGATTATTTTATGATGGAGGAGACACATTTCTTTCTTTCAGCCGTAACGTGGTCCATATCAGTCTTAAATACTGATAAGATGTAACTCGTGTGTAATTGCTTTATTGAGGGCTGCCATGTGCTGTGACTCTGTGTAATGCAGACTTTTAACCCATGAGGCGTTTCTTACCAGTAGTTATCAGTTCTATTGTAGCCTTATACCATGCCTGCCAACACTCCAGTTTTTTCCCGGGAGTTTCTCGTATTGCAGACCCATCTCCCGCCACCCTCCCTTTTTGTTATTTGTTTTTATTTTTTTTAATATTTTTAAATTAGGTGAAACCAAAAAAGCATGCTACAACAATTTAAAATATTTAATTGGGCCAATAACATGATCAGACAGACTTGATGGTTTTTAAATTGGCTCAACACATTATTTCTTATTGAGCCAATGTTTAGAAGCTGTTGCTACAATTAAAAACAATAATTTTGCCAAATTTGGGCCAATTAAAAAATTTAGATATGACCAGTTTAAATGTGATCATTTTTGTTTACAATGTACACAAACAGCGTGAGAGTAAAATATCTTCATTGTTGGTGGAAACTTACAGTATCTTCATATAGTGCTATTTATTTTATATTTTTTTCTCCATGACTTGCTGTACATTTTCTAAAAATAGGGGTGTCACACCAAAGAACAAAACAGCTTAATTTTATCACTCGCTTCAAATGTTTTCACTCAGCTGAATGGGTGTTATCAGTGGTTATTAGCTGATAGATATGGGCCAGTAGGGACCTTTGCGCCTACTGGTAATACTAATAGATACAGCTATACAGTACTAATAGAGAAGACTCCAGATCCACATCTGTTTTTACATCACTGTGACGGTTGGGTTTAGGGTAGGGGTAGACATTAATAAAATACAATTAATGGGAAATTTAATAAATAATATAAAAATAATTCTTGTTAACTTCCGGCCGCAGCCGTATGTGATCTATAGCTTATTAACCATGTGGATGGATGATAACAGCCTTCTGAGCCTACCAGTAGGTGAAGAAGGCCCCAACTGGCCCATATCTATCAGCTGATAACCACTGATAATGCCCATTCAATCGAGTGAAAACATTCGAATCGACTGAATTTTATAGTGGATCCAAAAAAAATTTAATATGTAAAAAACACTGAGACAAAAACTTAACAGGTGCACATCATGAGCTTTTCAAGAAGCTTCAGTCACATGATCTTAAATGTGGTCTTTCAACTAAGTTTTACTCGGAACTTCCCGATTTAAAATTAGCATTTAGTGTCACGCCAGAGGATATGGTTTTGAGTGACAAAATGTATCAGGTTCCCATGCTTTTAAAAATACTTGTTATTAAAATAACCTGTAAAATTAGGGCTGACATATTCATTAAGAATTTTACGATTTTCTTTTTAATCTATTGAACTATCCTTGATAGAGTCACAGGATAGTTTTAAGACTTGGCTCAAAAACATAAAAAAATAAAAGATAATAATGCATCAGTTTTATAACAAGTAATATTATACTGTATATAAATATTACTAACACATGTAACACTCATACTTATTTCTGTGACATGTGACAGTGAACATGCAATATCACCTTAACATCCCAAATATATATTTTATAGGAAATTGCAAGAAATAATATAAATTTGCAATTGCAAAGAAGATAGCAAGATCCTATTATTTATGTTTATCACATGTAAAGATACTGTATGTATTCCCAATTGGGAGGCTATTGGAGGATAATGTCTAAAATCTTGGTAACACTTTATTTTGATGGTCCATTTGAGTATTAGTAGACTGTCTGCTTAACATCTGTTGATACTGCTCCTTCAACAGACATTTAACTGACTATAAGAAACTTTGCAAGTACATGTCAACTTACACTAACACTAACTCCAACCTAACAGTCTACTTATAATCTAATGTGAATTAGTTAGCATGTAGATGTAATGTAACTAAATTCAACAAACGGACCATCAAAATAAAGTGTGACCAAAATCTGACAGACAAAGCATTAACAACACAAGATATTATGATGTGAAATATCAGGTTGTCACTATAAGAAATGTATTGTAGTTGCAACTAAGAGATATAAAACAAAAATGGCAATCAATAATTTCTCAATCTCTATATGCAATACATATTGTGAGATACTGTATAAAGTACAGTGTTCAGTATATATTAGTACGCCTCTCACATCTTTTAAATTCATATTTTTAATAGGAAGCTATACAATATTATATTTGTCCATACACATTACATTAGTCAGTACTGAAGCCAAATCTGGAGCTTATCTAACAAAATAACTTAAGATAACGGTCCAAAAACTAGTACAGCCAAATTTATATGTTATCAAAAAATATTAAATACAAATTAATAAAGAGGAAATAATCAATACAAGCAAAACAATTGAACATTTTTGTTGAAATTTTGTAGTTTGTAATTTGAGGTGATATTTAGCTTGATTTTTATTGTATTATCTTTCAATTTCTAAATATGTTTGGTGACTAAAATATTATTTTAATAAATATATCTGTTTAATAAATCTGTTTTGTTTAAATACACCAAAATACATTGCCCATATTCACTGAGAAAATAATTCATTTTCAAAATGGGGTGTACTTAATTCTGCTGAGCACTGTATAATTGGATACACGGTGTTAGATGTCTGCTTTGTCCATTCGTAGGCTCAAGCATTGGCATATCTTTGTTTACAAATGTATGTTGGGTTTACTCCCATCATATCTACAGAATTACATTTGTAAAAAACCTGTCGTTAGCTATGGCCTTGTTCCTAAAGTCCGGACTGAGATGGGAAAAAAGGCTTTTAAATACACAGCACCTTTTGCATGGAATAATCTACAAAGTTGCAGTTTAAAGAATTGATTTCACTAAATGCTTTTAAAAAGAGTATAAATGATTTAGAAATTAAAACACAGGCTTGTAGATGTTTTGCGCCATATTTAAAAAAAAAAAGCAGTGGACAATTAGGAGAATGATCATGTTGCTTTAGTTCATCTTATCCCCTGGCTGACCAAAAAATGGACAAATTTGTAATTTGTACTCCCCAAAAAAAGACTGAGACTCACTGATTCGCCTTCAGCAGCTAATAGTAATGACCCAAGCATACTAGACCCAGGTGCGTAAGTGTAATCTGAAGTGACGCTGACAATGGAGTTGAGGATCCAAACGCAGGGTTTATTATACAGAGATGGTCAGGTAAGCAATGGTCAACACAGGGGCAAACAGATGTACACAGGCAATCCAGAGTCAAATTCAAATAAACAGGCAGATGGTCAAAAGGCAGGCAGCAAACAGGAATAAACAAACAAAACAAGGCGAGGGTCTAAAACACGGCAGGACAAGGCAAGGGAAACTACGTCGAAATGAACTTCTGTTTGTTTGTGTGCTGACTTTATAGTCCAGGTAATCAGTTCATGATTGGTTTCAGCTGTATGTGTTTGCAATCATACAGGATCTAGGGCAGGTGTGTGAGTGGTGCATGACTGGATCTTGTAGTTCTTTTGCTGGCAGATTTGTAGTTCTCCAGCGATCTGCATGGGCTAGATCGCTGGTGACTGTGACAAGAAGCTCCAAACATTTTGGGTCACAGCACCAGCAATGCTGGAAACACCAAGATAGTTACCTGAACTATGGTTTTACTTTATTTTCTTGAAGCAAAGAGTCCCTGACCCAGCCACAGCGCAGTATCTGCTCCAAAGTTCTTGTTAACAAATGCATGAGGCCGTCCAAATTAATAAGACATTTGCAGATGACTCATGCCCAATACCGTGGATAAGGTGTACCCAATACAAGGTTGAGTAAATGATGACAATTTACATTGTTTTGGGTGAACTATCCAAACAAAATTTGTTCATTTTAAAGCGAGATGCTAATAGTCTAATCCTGTTCAAAGATTTAGGCCCAGCTAATAGTGCCCCCAGCAAACCCTGAGATTGGCTTTAAAAGGGACTGTGGCAATGGTTTATTGTACAGTTCATGAGATAATCGCAAAATTTTTTGGGAGGGTGGGGCGGGGGGGGGGGGGGGGGGGGGGGGGGGGGGGGGGGGGGGGGGCTGAATAAAAAATATAGGGGGCTAAAGTGACGCCCATGCTGTTTTATAATTGTACCTGAATGTTTCAGCGAGACATCATTTAGTTGACTTGTCGTCGTTTTCGAAAAACTCTCACAAAATTTTTTCACAGCTGCTGCAGTCGTCAGGGGGCGGGGAATGGCACAATTTAAATAAAAATGCACCAATTGCAACAAATTAAAGTTAAATTAGAGTTAAAAAAACATTTGGTATACAGTTAAAAGGGACGTGAATACACGTAAATTAGGGAAGTTTAATCAGCAAAACAAGTGAGTATACCGAGGGTACAGTTGAAGTCAGAATTATTAGCCCCCCTTTGAATTATTATTATTATTTTTTTATATTTTCCAAATGATTTTTAACAGAGCAAGGACATACTCACAGTATGTATGATAATGTTTTTTCTTCTGGAGAAAGTCTTATTTGTTTTATTTTGGCTGGAATAAAAGCAGTTTTAATTTTTTTAAAAACCATTTTAAGGTCAAAATTATTAACCCCTTTAAGCTATATATTTGTTCGATAGTCTACAAAACAAACCATCGTTATACAATAACTTGCCTAATTACCCTAACCTGCCTAGTTAACCTAATTAACCTAGTTAAGCATTTAAATGTCACTTTAAGCTGTATAGAAGTGTCTTGAAAAATATCTAGTAAAATATTATTTACTGTCATCATGGCAAAGATAAAATAAATCAGTTATGAGAAATGAGTTATTAAAACTATTATGTTTAGAAATGTGTTGAAAAAAATCTTCTCTCCGTTAAACAGAAATTGGAGGAAAAAATAAACAGGGGGCTATTAATTCAGGGGGGCTAATAATTTTGACTTTAACTGTATATGCAATTATTAATCCTCAGAAGTCGTAATACCCAAACAGGTCACTGAAAAAAAGTAGGCATATGGAGTATACGTGCGTATAGCCCCGACTACACTACTGGTCACAGTCAAAAAAAAGTTGGGAAACACTGTGTTAGACCCATGTGACATGTATACTGCCTAATCTTGCCCAGGACGCTCTTGTAATAGAGATTTTTAATCTCAATTTGTCTTTTTCTGGTATAATAAAGTTATAATAATTATAATAGGTGGCAAAAAATGCATGAATTGTAATCACATGCAAAGTATTTAAAGATATATTTTTATAATCAGAAATTTTATGTGATTTTGAAAAACAAATTGCACGAAATAAAGTCACAACTGTGAGATACATCAGTACTATGTGGAATAAATTCACAAATGCAGATTATGATATTAGACATATATAAACATAATGTTTCCCAATGATGGGTTGCAGCTGGAAGGACCACTGTGTAAAACATATGCTGGATAAGTTGGCGATTCATTCCGCTGTGGCGACCCCTGATTAATAAAGGGACCAAGCTGAAAATGAATGAATAAATGATAAAGTTGTTTAAATCATAACTGCAATAAAATAAAAAAATACTTTTAAATGGGGTAAAATAAAGTCACATTCAGCATGAGACAAGTTTGAATGTCGTAATTCTCAATTTTTTAAAAAACAAGCAATAGTCAGAAGGAACTGCTGCTATCCCTTCATACAGAGGGAACTGAGAAGCCATCAGATTTAAAATAGTAAAATAGAAATAGTTAAGTGATATGACTTGTTGAGGCTATTTTCAAGTATAACAAATCAAGAACGCTGTCCTTTTTTGAGTTATACTCAAGTAAATTATTTTCACAGTTGCTGCCGTTATGCCAAAGGTCAAAGAACAGTCGGGTCAGAGGACAACGCTAAAAGGGCAGAAGAAGCAAGCCTGGGAATGCAGTTAAGCTTCACACCTGTACACCAACAAACTTTTGAGAAGTTGTTTAAAGTGAGTAGATGCTCGCTGACGGTGGGAACAGGTTATCATCAGGAGTCACTTCATCTCAAGCTGTCATGCTGCTCTGCACCGCTTCCTTTTGAATCACCAAAATACCTCACAATCTTCCTGTTCTTTCAGGGTGTGAAAAACCAGTCCCCTTATGTTCAGAGGTGTGAAAAAGACATGCACACAAACTGCACAGATACTGCAGTAAAGTGCAGGGTAATTTATAAATATGCAAGCAGTAACATCTATCTATCTATCTATCTATCTATCTATCTATCTATCTATCTATCTATCTATCTATCTATCTATCTATCTATCTATCTATCTATCTATCTATCTATCTATCTATCTATCATCTATCTATCATCTATCTATCATCTATCTATCTATCTATCTATCTATCTATCTATCTATCTATCTATCTATCTATCCATCTATCCATCTATCTATCTATCTATCTATCTATCTTTTCTCCTACAAATTTACCATCTTTTCTTCTATACATACATTAGAATACAGAGAGTATTCAGATCCCCTTCACATTTTTCACTCTTTGTTATATTGCAGCCATTTGCTAAAATTATTTAATTTCATTTTTCTCCTCGTTAATGTACACACAGCACTCCATATTGACAGAAAAACACAGAATTGTTGACATTTTTGCAGATTTATTAAAAGAGAAAAACTGAAAGATCACATGGTTCTAAGAATTCAGACCCTTTGCTGTGACGCTCATATATTTAACATGCATTTCTTCTGATCATCCTTGGGATGCTTCTACACCTTCATTTGAGTGAAGTTTGAACTGTGTTTGATTATACTGATTGGACTTGATTAGGAAAGCCACACACCTGTCTATGAGACCTTACAGCTCACAAAGCATTTCAGAGCACTGCGGTCCAAAACCAAATAAACCCTAAACATTTTTGTGGCATGCTAATGTTTACATGCTGGTTATACACTGTTTAATGCTGTGTTGGGAATTTGTGTTGATATCAACTATGAGTGTTTGACTAGATGCTACACAGAGAATTACCTTGATCTGTTCATGATCATATTTATATGGCACAAACAGCTTTCCTTGCCATTTTGTATGTATTATGTCGGCTGTTGCAGGAGCACTTTAAAAAAAAAAATTCAAGCAGCTTCAACTAATTATTATTTAGTAACTAGTTACACAGTTTTGTTCTCTTTAGGATACTACATGAAGTGTTATGTTTTCAGTTGGCCCAAACCTAACTTCAGCCCCAATCACACTGCACTTTTCACCCCATAGACTTCCATTCATACGCATGTGAATGTGGCAGACCGGAAACGCAAGCCTGTGCGACAAGTTTCGCAGTTCGATACATTGGAAAGCTCAAGCTTGGTAAACTCTCCCACATGGAAAGAACCTACAGTATATAAACATATATGTTTGCACATATAATATAGGAATACGGCCAATTTTATATATGTCACATATATTAGAAACCTATATCAAATATTAAAACATTTGTTTACATAGGTTCTTTCAGTGTGGGCTCTCACTTACAGTTTTTCTCAGTGGCTTTGTTGCATTTCTCACAACACTATTTACATTTGCACAACAGTTTCTCAAAACAATTAGTCATTAGTTCACATCATAGTAGCTACTATGATGTGCACTAATGACTAATTGTTTTGAGAAATGCATTAACTGTTGTGACTGAGAAAAACTGTAATTAAACAATTTGATGAATGATTTACAGACCTGTGTATGTTGTAGGTTCAGTTCCAGTATGTACTGCAATATTGTTTACAGTTGTGCACAGCTCTACCCAAAGGAAGTTTATGTTTGTTGTAAATAAGGGTGTATTTATTCTTTTGCACAATGCTGTGAATAAATTAGAATTGCGAAGAGTATATGCAGTAAAAATGTGAAACACACATATTCAGTGTCTTGTACTGAGATACCTCACTAAATGCAGTGATGTCGAACTTTACTGTAGTTTCCAAATGGCTGTGCAAATAGTATATAGTGCTGTCTTGAGCATTTTCAGGAAGTGTCACCAAAATCTGACTTTTTTGCATTGGAAAAAATGTACAGAGTAAAGTGTCATAATGAAAACATGACAAAGCCATTTGACTATCTTGTTCATAAACAATGGTGTCAGGACTTTTCATTTTGATGACATTGACACTTTCATTGACATGAATACTTGCTTTTGAGGAATGAGCTCTCCATTTTCAGCAAGTGACATGCTTTTGCAGGTTATCCACTAGGTTTTGCAATTTGCACTAATTGTTTTGAGAAATGCATTAACTGTTGTGCAAATGTAAATAGTGTGAGAAATGCACCAAAGCCACTGAGAAAAACTGTAAATAAATATATATTACACTGTAAACATTTTTTTTTAATTTGTTGAATGAAATTATCTAATCTAGTCATCCCAACTTACATCTATCAAACTAGCAAAAAAATATTGAGTGAAATTTTGTATAACTTAAAAAAAATTAAAACCTGATTAACTTATTAAAATAAGTTCAAACAACATAAACATTTTGTATTGAATTTCTATTATTTTTTAAAGTGTAGATTTGATTTTTAGTTTAGTAAGCTTTTTTATTCATTTTTATTTAAGTTTATTTATTTTTCTTAACTGATAATTCAGCTTAAATATGTTTGCTCTTTAAACATTTTAGTGATCAGCGTTTTTAAAAGCAAGTATTTCTAAAATTGTTTCAATCACTTGAGCTTACAGAGATACTCACATTAAGCATTTACCAAGTAATGTTATCTAACCACTGGATTCTCTTATCACTCGTTTAAAGAGATTGAACCCCCTCACAATGTTTTACCTCAAGCCGATGACTATGTCTAACACATTTAACACTGACATGACTCAGGAACAGATGTTAGTTATTCACACACAGCCAGAATTCAATCATTTGGATCACCCTTTCCCCTTTTGAATAGCCATGACACTCCGATTCTCTGTACTTCGTCTTTTGGATTTAGTTTTTTTTATGTTGTCGAGAAGGCTCTTTCAACTTTTTTTCAGGTTGCCTCTCTTAGAGTTTCCAAACAACCTCCTACCTCTCCAAGGGACTGTATCCATTCTGAACAGAGCTGGTTTGATGCTGGTCTCCACCTTATGAACCAGCAAACATATGCAACTGATACTGATTTCTGATAAAGCTACAGTTAAAGTCAAAATGATTAACGCTTTTGTGATTTTTTTTTTCTTTTTCAAATATTTTCCAAATGATGTTTAACAGAGCAAGGATTTTTTCATAGTATTTCCTATAATATGTTTTTTCTTTTGGAGAAAGTCTTATTTGTTTTATTTCAGCTAGAATAAAAGCAGTTTTATTTTTTTTTAAAACAATTTCAAGGTCATAATTATTAACCCCCATATTTTTATCAGTTGTCTAAAAAACAAACCATCGGTTTTCAATTACTTGCCTAATTACCCTACCTTGCCTGATTAAACTAATTATGCTAGTTAAGCCTTTAAATTGCACTGTATTCTGAATACTAGTATCTTGAAAAATAACTAAAATATCATGTACTGCCATCATGGCAAAGTTCAAAGAAATCAGTTATTAGAAATTGATTATTAAAACAATTATATTTAGAAATGTGTTAAAAATATTTCCGTTAAACAGAAATTGGGGAAAAAAAATATAAAGGGGGGCTAATAATTCAGGAAGGCTAATAATTATGACATCAACTGTATACTGACCAAGTTTAAAGGATAGTTCATCCAAGGGTGTAGAATTAGCATGGACGGAGGGGACGTGTTCCAACCAAATATACACCGTTTATTGAAATGTCCCTAGCAAACATTTATTCACCTCCAAAATAAAATAATGCTCTGTCAACTCTCATTAACGCATATGTACAAACTGGGTTGTTGCTAGATCGGATACGTTTGCAGCCAGAAGTTAAAGAGAATTATTCATATTATTTATTACATTTCTGATTTATTGTATTTTATTAACGTCTACCCCCCACCCTAACCCTAAACCCAACCGTCACAGAAGTGTAAAAACAGTAGGTGTACCGAGTATATATGTTATCTATTAAATTACCCAATAAATTGTATTTTTAATGCCTACCCCCACCCCAACCATAAACCCAACCATCACAGAAGTGTAAAAACAGTAATTGTACCGAGTATTATTTATGTTATCTAATAAATTACCCCATAAATTGTATTTTTAATGCCTACCCCCACCCCAACCCTAAACCCAACCGTCACAGAAGTGTAAAAACAATAGTTGTACCGAGTATTATTTATGTTATCTATTAAATTACCCCATAAATTGTATTTTAATGCCTACCCCCACCCCAACCCTAAACCCAACCCTCACAGAAGTGTAAATGCAGTAGTTGTACCAAGTCACAGTACTGTAAAAATATTAATTATTGTTATACAGTGTCATTAAAAAATGCTGCTATATTTATGTGCATATCGCACTTCCGGGCGGCCGCATATCCGATCTAGACTTTACCGTTTCATCATGTTCTCTATTCATTTCCTACTTCCCCAAAACACATATGGACAATGTGATTGGCTGGGCCTTTCGAGATGAGAGTAAATTGGTGACAGATTTATATAGAAAGCCCACTGATGAAAATAAAATTTTACATGGTCATAGTTTCCATCCCACTAATTTAAAAAAAAAAGCTTGCCAATCAGTCAGTTTAAAAGAATCTGAAGAATCTGCACTGATACAGAAACGTATGATAAACAGCGTAAGGAATTATGTCAACGGTTTTATGATAGAGGTTATTCTACAAAATGGACTAAAGAAGCTGCGGTCCGTTTTGAAAATATGGAGCAAAAAGAAGCCTTGGTTCGAAAAACACCAAAACCATCAAATACATGGATTTCTTGTATTATTCAGTATTCAGCTTTAAGTAATGAGTTTGCAAATATAGTACGAAGACATTGGCATATTTTAAATTCACATCCTGTTATGAGACACTGTTGTAAAGATCCTCCACGAATTGTTTTTAAACGAGCCCCTAACTTGCGACAAATGTTAGTGAGAGCAGATTAAGGTTCTGAACGGTCTGGTAATCCTTTTTCAGTCCCTGAAGGTAATTATAGATGGAAGATAGAAAAATTTTGTAAATCTTTTTTGTAAGTGTTTTTATATCCTATACTGTCATATGTATACTAAATATACAGTTGAAGACAGAATTATTAGCCCCCCTGAATTATTACCCCCCCCCCCTGTTTATTTTGTTCCCCAATTTCTGTTTAACGGAGAGAAGATTTTTTCAACACATTTCTAATTTCTAACATAACAGTTTTAATAACTCATCTCTAATAACTGATTTATTTGATCTTTGCCATGATGACAGTAAATAATATTTTACTAGATATTTTTCAAGACACTTCTATACAGCTTAAAGTGATATTTAAAGGCTTAACTAGGTTAATTACGTTAACTAGGCAGGTTAGGGTATATAAGTAGGCAAGTTATTGTATAATGATGGTTTGTTCTGTAGACAATTGAAAACAAAACTAGCTTAAAGGGGCTAATAATTTTGACCTTAAAATGGTTTTTAAAAAATTAAAAACTGCCTTTTATTCTAGCCGAAATAAAACATATAAGACTTTCTCCAGAAGAAAAAATATTATCAGACATACTGTGAAAATTTCTTTGCTCTGTTAAACATAATTTGGCAAAAAATTGTGACTTCAACTGTATGTGTATAAAAAAATTTCCCCTTGGTTTACTGGTCTTTTAGTTGATTGATGGTATTATTTTTTGCAGGTGTGATGCGCTATATTTATACACTGAGTACTCTGTCTCCGAGTAAGTTAAAATTTGAATTTGTATTTTAAATCTTTTTTGTAATGGTATGTATGTATATATCTCATATTGCAACGCAATCTCACGGCAATTCGTAACTTTTTGATTTAGTGGCTAATTCGTATGAATTCGTACGATCTAATTCGTACAATTTTGTACGATTTGCTCATCACCCAATGATGGTTGGGGTTAGGGGTGGGTGCCATGCCTCCTTTTTAAAATTGTACATTTTCGTACGACTGAACTCATACGAATTCGTACGAATTAGCCACTAAACTGACAAAACATAAAATACTTACAATTCCTCATGAGATTAGACTCCATATTGTCATATGTATGTTGTTGTATGTGCCTGTTTAATGGCTTGTTGGCTGATTGTGGTGATTGATTGCAGGTGTGATGTGTAGAGCTGTATCACTATTTTTTTGAGCACTCCCGTTTGTATTTTTTACCTGATGAAGACCTTGTAGATCGAAACGTTGTGAGTGATATTAAAGGATTTTTGAGAGCTAAAGTGGCAGTGTGCCGATTTTCTTTTGATCTTTTGCTACTGAGTTTATTTTTGATCGAGCACCTGCCTTAGAGATTTTTAGATGTGCGCACATTTCTGTTTTTTGTTGGCTGGGCCTTTCCCTGCTGTCAAGTAAAAGGCTGCTACAGCCGTTAGGATGATTGCAAGACCAAAACTGCAAGGAAATTTTCCATTCAGGCTTACTGTGCAAGACTCAAGTGAGATGTGGAAATAAAAAGCTACATTTCAAAGACAACTGTAAGTCAAGTTCGTTACGCGTCCACCATAATAGTAACCATGGCTGTGCAATTAATCAAAATTTAATTTCGATTTTGGCCTCGATAACAATAACATAAAAACAACAATCAAGATAAAATGGTTATTGCGTCATATGCCTCCTCCTTTCCAGAAGTCTGCATTCATTCCTCCACACTTTTGCAGCATGAGACATGCATGATTTAATGGTATGATCAATTATAGTATCAATTGTACTTCATTTATGCTTGTTTTTTTATGTTTTTAAAAGCGCAAATGTGTGCTGTTCTATTTACGCACTCAGAGATGGACCAGAACAATGACAATCATCAAAGAAAGACATTTTTTAGCTCAAGGTGCATGCATAAATGGCTATATTAACCCTTAGTAAATGGCTTTAATAAACTACCTTTTTGTCAGGTTTTCCTTAAACTTTACATTTGGTGGGGGTTAAATTAGGTAGAGTTTTGTTATTTTGATGAACACAAATGAAGATATTTTTTTAAAATGTTGGAAGCCGGTAGCCAACAACTTTAATGCTATGTTTTTTTGGCTACCAGTTATCAACGTTCTTAAAAAAAATCTTCAAAACATCTTCTTCTTCTAAAAAAAAATCAGTCATAGTGAACTAATTTGAAATAACATAAGGGTAAGTATAAAGATGTACTGAAGTAAGAAAGTACTGATTTTAAAATTCTGCCCTGCAAGAAATGCATTTCCTACTTAAAGGTTTTGTCTTGTTTCTATTCAAAATATCTGAACATTTTTAAATCAAGCACTTGAGACAAGCAATATAATCTGTCAGTGGGGTAAGCAAAATAATTTTTTTCTTTTCTTTTCATTCATTGATTTCGGCTTAGTCCCTTTATTAATTAGGGGTCGCCACAGCGGAATGAACTGCCAAATTATCCAGCTTATGTTTTACGCAGCGGATGCCCTTCCAGCTGCAACCCATCACTGAGAAATACCTATACACTCTTGCATTCACACACATACACTACGGACAATATTGCTTATTCGATTGACCTATACCACATGTCTTTGGACTGTGGGGGGGAAAGGAGCACCCAGAGTAAACCCACGCGAACACAGGGAGAACATGCAAACTCCACGCAGAAATGCCAACTGACCCAGCCAGGGCTCGAAGCAGCTGCGCCACTGCGCCACCGTGACTCCCTCTTTTTTTTTGGACCAAAAGTTTACTTTTGTATTTGTTTTGTCTTTACCTGTTGTTTATGTGTATCGTAATAAAAAAGGTTCTGAGACCAACCTTAAATACCAGTAAAATTTCTTAATCCTCGATTCTATTTTTGACGCCACATCAAAAACTACTAGCCTTACATGACCTATGACTAATATTAAGATTTATACATTGTTAAAGAGAAAACTCTTTGTAATAAAGTAAGAAAAAATTATCAAAAATAAAAAAAGCAAAAGAACAAATGAATAAATCAGAGAAAACATATAATTTTTCTTACGATGCTGCCAGATAATTTAGCTCGTTTTAAGGTAAAAAAAATCACTCATGATAAGGATTGTGAAAAATCTCCACAAAATGTTAACCTCTGCTTCTAGCATACTAGCATCCATTAGCATCCAAAACAAAACATATGCCAGGCTTTTTCACCAGGCTGATGTGAAGAAAGGAGAAAAAAAGTAAAGGAACACTGGAAGAATGACAGGAAAAGTTGGGGGTTGAGGGTCCTTGGGTTTCACAGCTGTGGGCCCCTGACTGAGTCCTGTTAAGCAGGCAGACTCAAGGAAAGCCAATCTTAATTGATTCCAAGCCTCCAAAGCTCTTCAGCAAACATGGCGGGGCAATGAAAATTACTTGTTATCCTAATACAATAGGCAATGTATAACTCTGTATCACTCCAATAGCAGACAAACATACAGTTTCAACATGGAAGAGAGCGCAGCAACAGCAAAAAATTAATTCAACATTTAAAGTGCATGCACAGAAAGTCACTTCTCAGATAAAATAATAAATAAATATAAACATTTGTAGAGTATAGTCTTTTGCATAGTCAGTTATCAGTATAATGGATCTGTGTAACTGGTGACAGTGTGAACAAAGTGACAGCCTGATATAACAAACTGATACACAAATTGAAGACTGATTGAACACTTCGCTAACAGAATTGAAAATACTTTTAGGACCGTGTGATGTGTACCAAAAAAAAAACATAGATTTTTTATTATGATGTGATTATCAAGATTGTGAAATTGATTTTAATTCTAGTTTTGACAAGATCTTTAATTTACATTCATAAATTCTACATTCATACATATGTTTCTATTTATTGTGTAACTGACATAATATTTGGTGACAGCAATGGTTATTTATTTATGTCTTTTTAAGCTTTTTTGTGTTGTGTACAGATTTAAAATTATTATTTTTTTTAAATGAAGATTTTACTTTTGTATTTGTTTTGTCTTTACCTGTTTCTTTAATGTGTATCGTAAAAAAAAGGTTCTGAGATCAACCTTAAATACCAGTAAAATTTCTTAATCCTCGATTCCATTTTGAAGTCACATCAAAAACTACTAGCCCGACATGGCATATTACTTGAGATGTATATTATTTTTCTATTTAATTACTGATGACTGCTTTGCAGCTTTCAGCCTTGAATTGAATGATTTATTATAATTTTTTATTTATTTTGTAGCAGAAATATTTATTATTAAATTGACATGCATATAAAAACAATAGTGCAAAATAATACATGGCATATTACTAATATTAAGATTTAAACATTATTAAAAAGAAAACTCTTTGTAATAAAGTAAGAAAAAATTAGCAAAAATAAAAAGGCAAAAGAACAAATGAATAAATCTGTCAATGGTTTACATATTTGCTCTATCGATAAAATATAGATCATTACTTCAATGGCCACTGAGTGGTACGGTACGTACAGTTCAATACACTTTTATGGCTGTTTCCACTGTCAAAAGGTACCAAAAAGCGAACTACCAAACCACTTTTTCGGCACCCTTTCGAAAGGGTACCTAGCATGACAAAAGTGTAGCAAAAGGTGGAGCTAGACACGCAGCTGAACGTTCTTGCTTTACAGAGATACATCACCAGCGCGTACACAAGCAGGAGAATGAAAACAAAGGAAGCGCCATTTTTAAATACACAGCCAAGACATTACACCGTAATAATATATACATATAATAACGAGCCATGGTCGCCCCGAGCTTAAACAAACCATGTCGTTGTCACGATGAACAACCACAAAGCCAAGAAGAAAATTTTTTACAAGGCCATCTAAAGGGCGAGCGATTTCGCTTTCTAGCTTGCGCTCGCTGCGTGTCTATATTTGAAATGACGAACTTCTTGAGCTGATGATAATAACGTGCGCATGATTATTGAAGCTTTTCTGACATCCGATTCTTTTAGAAACAGACAAACGCAAGAGTGAAGCGTGAAGAAACTAAGGAGCAAATGATTCTTTCAGCAACCTAAAAAAATGAACAAACTGCCACGTTTAACTATTATCATCATCTTTTGGGCTATAATGAACTCGGAATGACGGAATTACTCTCTAACAGAGGCTACATGTGTTGCTGAAGATTAAAGATACAGATGAGAGGTTTGCACTGACTATAGGCTATAAATTGTGTGTTGTTTTTGAACCCAAATTAGGACTAAATGTATGCTGTGTGTAGTTTTTCTGTAATTGGTAACATATCAGAGACTGTAAGGGGCTGTATGTGTTCGTTTATGTTGCATTTATGTATTTATTTTATATAATTGCAGACGTTACAGTAGGTTATTTCGCATTGATCTGCAATTATAATCAAATCTTGTTCATAGAAAGGTAAGTAATGAACATTTATACACAAGTATTTATGTGTATAAAGCATCTGTTTTGTGAGAAGTGCTTCTCATATGACAGGTGAACGACCCAAACAGCTTGACTTTTTTTTAGACATTTCCTCAAGCAAGAATGTCAACTGAAACTTTCTGTTGTACACCACGCCCACCATTGGTACCCTTTTGGCAGTGGAAATGCAAGCCTGATTAAGGTAACTGTACCGACCCGTAATGTACCATACTGTAGCACTCAGTGGAAACGGGCCAAAAATGGCAAAAGACACTTAGTAAATAGCAGTGATTTTTTCACTTTGTCTTTTGCTGATTAACAATATTGACATAAGGCATTCTATACATTATGGAGACCAAAAGTTTCCATCACACTTACAGTAATATTAACAAATAATTATTGGGGCGAAATATTTTTAATCCTCATAAACATGAACAATCAACATTAATTGTAATCATGAAAACATGATGGTAAATCACACAAAAGTAAGTATTTTGAAAATGTCAAAATGTTTTTGTGATGGTTGGGTTTAGGGGTAGGGTTTGAATAAGGCATAGAACGTGTTATTTGTACAATATGAAAATCATTACATTAATAGTGAAAACACTGTAAAATAATATCTGTTAATTATCAGTACTCTACTTTGATTCACAAGTTTTTTCCCATTTATTTATGGCTGTGAATTGCATTTTGAGACCTTGATCTCTGCTCTGTCAACTTTTGATGTTGAAAATTCAACTCTACAGTTTAACAAAGTTACTTTTCTCAACATATTAGTTGTTTGCAATAATATACTGTACAGAAAGTAATATATATACAGAAATAAGTCATGAGTACCTTAATATACAACACCAACACAGACAATATATCACTTTAAACTACAATATAAAAGTCATTTTTTCAAACTTTTTTAAGGTTAAAAGTTATTGGATGAAAAATGAAGGTCCTATAATGCAATTTAAAAGCATAAATAAACAGGGAAAAATAAAAAAAAAATTACAAAATACGAAAAACTGCTAATTTACGGATATCTTTTTACAATGTAGTCCCCATAATATTTACAGTTGAAGTCAGAATTATTAGCCCCCTTTGAATTTTTTTCTTCTTTTTAAAATATTTTCCAAATGATGTTTAACAGAGCAAGGACATTTTCACAATATGTCTGAAAATATTTTTTCTTCTGGAAAAAATTTAAGAATAAAAGCAGTTTTTAATTTTTTAAACACCATTTTAAGGACAAAATTATTAGCCCCTTTAAGCTATATTTTCTCTCGATAGTAACTTGCCTAATTACCCTAACCTGCCTAGTTAACCTAATTAACCTAGTTTAGCCTTTAAATATCACTTTAAGCTGTATAGAAATGTCTTGAAAAATAATAAAATATTATTTACTGTCATCATGGCAAAGATAAAATAAATCAGTTATGAGAAATGAGTTATTAAAATTATTATGTTTAGAAATGTGTTGAAAAAATCTTCTCTCCGTTAAACAGAAATTGGGGAAAAAAATATACAAGCGGTCTAATAATTCAGGGGGGCTATTATTTCTGACTTCAACTGTATATTTGTCTGTCTGTGTGAATAATCTGATTCTGATCATTTGACCATACTTCTCTCAAAAACAGGAACATTACATTTCTTAACAGCAGAAGAGTTATATATAACAGCACAGAGGCATCAGCCAACAATGAACACATACAGTATGAGTGTGCTAAATGAATGAAGCTCATTTGGCATTCATACAATAGTCCCTAAATAGACAGTCTTTCTTCATTGACAGAACAGTGTCATTAGTAACAGAAATTAGTAACATTCCGGCGACTCTGACATAAACCCGTCATCATTTTGATGCCAACTTTATGATTCACCCCCATTTTCTAGGAACAGTGTGATATTTAGACATTATATTTCACAACAGGCGAGTATTTCTAAATCTTAGACGTCAATATTGGATCATTCACACCTTTTTTGTTAAAAGACTATGATTCTTTGCTTCAGAGCAGCAGGAAGTGAAGATTAAACAGTGTGTGGACAAAGGCACTAACCGGCCTCGATGGCTTCCTGCGGGAAGTGGAGTTTCTGTGCGGAGGGGATTGAAAGCCTTTTTTTTCCTGCTGAGGTGGACATTTCCATACACACTGATACGCGCTTTCATAGGCTCACCCCTGACCTCCAAAGTCCCCATAACAAAACAATCACTCTCACACTTGTGGAGTCCTACAGAGTCGCCGTTTTCAATGGACATAATTATATATAGTTGAAGTCAGAATTATTAGCCCCACTGTTTATTTTTTTCCGCAATTTCTGTTTAACGGAGAGAAGATTTTTTCAACACATTACTAAACATAATAGTTTTAATAACTCATTTCTAATAACTGATTTATTTTATCTTTGCCATGATGACAGTAAATAATATTTGACTAGATATTTTCAAGAGACTTCTATACAGCTTAAAGTGACATTTAAAGGTTTAACTAGGTTAATTAGGTTAACTAGGCAGGTTAGGGTAATTAGGCAACTTATTGTATAATGGTGGTTTGTTCTGTAGACTATCAATATATATATATATATATATATATATATATATATATATATATATATATATATATATATATATATATATATATATATATATATATATATATATATATATATATGTGTGTGTGTCTGTGTGTGTGTGTGTGTGTGTGTGTGTGTGTGTGTGTGTGTGTGTGTGTGTGTGTGTGTGTTTGTGTGTGTGTGTGTGTGTGTGTGTGTGTGTGTGTGTGTGTGTGTGTATATATATATATATATATATATATATATATATATAGCTTAAAGGGGCTAATAATTTTGACCTTAAACTCTTAGGGCCCGAGTGTCCACATACATGAACAGCACATTTTTAGCTCTTAAGTGGCTATTTAAAATACTTTGAATGTTTTATATTTTGTTACAGACATACAGTGTCATCCTGCAACTGTTTTGCAGCATATGAAATGTCCCAAACACTATTTTTAACAGTCTAAAATGGGGAAAAAATTTTGTTTTTACTCTCTGATAGTCAAAGCAAGTTCAAAAAAACAATTAAGTGTTAAATATGCATAAAATTCGGGAAAAAGTGTTTTATGTAAATTCGGACCACGAGTCCACATATATGGACATCATTTTTCTCTAAAAGTACATGATATCAAAAGATGATACTTAGATTTTTATTCTAATTAGGTTCCAATAAGCCCAAATAGCAAAGAGAAATAAAAAATGCATGTAAAAAAACACCTTGGGCCTTTAGAGGTTATAATGTTTTTTAAAAATTAAAAACTGCTTTTATTCTAGCCAAAATAAAACAAATAAGACTTTCTCAAGAAGACAAAATAGTATCAGACATACTGTGAAAATTTCCTTGCTCTGTTAAACATCATTGATTAAATAAAAAATAAAAAATCAAAATCAAAATCAAAATGGGGCTAATAATTATGACTTCAACTGTAGGTATTAGATTAGGAATTAGTTAAAAGAAAGTCTTGTTTTTACAGAGCATTCATGTAAATTGTGATTGGATTAAACTTAATTCCTGTTAAAATACTAATTTATGAAATATTGTAAGAACTAATGTTCTTGTTTAAGCTTAAAAGCACTTTAAAAATCTGTAAAATATACTTAAGCTTAAAAGCAAAAAAAAAAAACTTAGACTTTAATTCAAGAGATATTTTCAGCTACACGCTGAACATTTACATTCAGAATGGCTAAAGTTGACTACAAACTACAAATTTGGCCAATATTACAATCATTTTCATTTAATTTTAGTTGGAAACAAGATTTCGCCATCTAAAGCAATAACAACTCAAGTAACTTTTTAAGAAATTGTATAGAAAATTGTATAGAAAAACAAACCAATGGAACTAGTTACTAAACGAAGATTCTTACATTTTTTGGTTTGTTCACATGTTTACGTCACAAAAAAGTAAATAATCCATGATACAAAAATATTGTGAACAACACAAATGTCATTATCACAGCTGAATCGAATGTTATCACTTGATAGAATGGGCGTTATCAGTGGTTGCCCTTCATGGGAACTACAATGTCCATCTAGTAACAGACTATGTGAGATCGATAGACGACCAATCACTCTGAAGAGAGAGAAAAAGGGTCAATGAATGCCAAATGAGTTGGCAGAGCTCGGCTCCGCAGGTGTCAGTGATTAGTCATTAAGGAAGTATATCAGCTGGTGTCTGCGGAGCGAGCATTAGATTATTTGCTTCAGACCTCTCACTGAGACTAAAAAGCTCCTATCTGCATCCGGATTTCTCAAAGAAATCAGTTTCCTCACTAGTGCGGGCGAAGACGCGACAGCGGCGGTCGAACTGGGCTCTTTTCCTATCCCCTGGGCATTTCACTGGTGTTTAAAACAGCAGTTTTCTCTATAAGAGCACACGTGTGTTGAGCACACATGCAACACGGACGAGCAGCGCGTCTTTTTAAAGATGCCGTTCTGGCCGTGCGTTTCTGGATGTGGTGGTTTCCTATCCCCGGATGCCAGGCACGAGTATTGCATCACATGATGAGGTGGTGCTCGCGGACAGTTCTTGCCCTCACTGTGAGGGCTTGACTGTTGCGCAGCTGAGGTCGAGGCATACTCTAGCATTAGGGTGCGCCACCGCTGTTGCTCCCTGCAAGTCGGTTAGCACATCGGCAGGCCTAAGGATTACAATGGGGGCTCATCTGTCGCCTTCGGGTCCCGCGGACCTCTCACTCCTCATCAGTGCGCTCTGTCCAAGCTTCAAGTGAGGGCACCGGTCCATCCTCTGAGATGGCTGCGCTCTCATTAGATGAAACCGAGGACCAGATGTCCATCACTGCATTGGATGGCGGGTTAACGTGCTCTGATGATGATCCGGTTGTTAGTGAGGCTTCGGATTTAGAATCGGATATGTTAGCCGTGTTATCCCGGGCTGCTTCGGCCATAGGACTGGAGATGGCTTGTCTTCCAGCTCACAGTAATGTACAGTAAAAACAGATCTGGATCTGGAGTCTTCTCTATTAGTATAGCTGATTAACCATGTGAATAGATGATAACAGCCTTCTGAGCAGAAGGTCCCTACTGGCCCATATCTATCAGCTGATAACCACTGATAACGCCCATTCAATTGGAGGATAACATTCGAAGTGGGTGATTATCATAAACCTGCATGTTCTATATTACAGTTTAATTTATATGACATAGCATTAAATATCAAAACCAACATGACAAGTCTTATCATTACCCAAAATCATAAAAAATTTTACTTAAAAAGAATGTTATTGAAAAAATATCTTACATAAAGTACTAAATTAACAAGCTAAATAAACTAAACACTTTTCGAAACCTGAAGTAAATAAAACATTTTTTTAATGAAGAGCATTATAGTTTTGTATTTCTTTCTTATCTGTTTTAGATTTTTGACATGATATTTAACAGTTACTACAGACAGCTTCATGACTACCATAAAAAACTGAGGACTTTATGATATCTGAGCTGCATGAGTGTATATTCATAATAAGTACTATTTCTTTAGAGCTTTAACACATGCAACACCACATTATAACACAAAACTCCATGGCCATCACATATGCTCAACATCCATTTATATTCCTCTGCCATTTCTACAGATCTGAAAAACAGCAGAGCATTCACACTGTAGCAACGTTCAGCGTTATTGCTTCTGACCCTGCAGAAACAGTTGTTGCCTAAGTATTGTGGAGATGATGTGCAAACCAAGAGAAACTCTGGTTTCAGGCTTATACATGAAAATCAGTGCAGTTCTATAACTTATTTACTAGCTCTTAACTTTGCATGTCTAAGAATAAGACAAGTTAATGCAGGAAAGAAAGGAGAACTAACTAGTCTCTAATCCCCTCTCTGTCTCTCTTTCTTTGACTGTAATTCCATCCCTTTACCAGAACAAATGCACTGTCAACTTGACTGGCAGGTCTTCCATCCAATATTCACACGATTTCCAATGAGGATAATTCTACTCCCTATCCTGTCTCACCATCGGCACAAAGTTTTGTAAAAGTTTTCATGTGAGTTTACACAGATTTTAAATCAAGAGTGTACTATTGACCCCTGACGTCAACAATAAAGTCATGGTGCAGTGGACAAAGAATTAATATTGTGTATGAATCCCATGAGCTTGGAGGACTGCATCCAGACATCTCTGCAATGACTCAAATAACTTATTAATAAAGTCATCTGGAATGCCAAAGAAAGCCTTCTTGCAGGACTCCCAGAGTTCATCAAGAGTCTTTGAATTCATCTTCAATTTCTCCTTCATCTAACCCCAGACATGCTCAATAATGTTTATGCCTGGTGACTGGGCTGGCCAATCCTTGACCTTCTTTGTTTTCAGGAACTTTGATGTGGAGGCTGCAGTATGAGAAGGAGCGCTATCCTGCTGAAGAATGTGCCTCACCTGTGATATGTAATGTAATGGGCAGCACAAATGTCTTGATACCTTGTTTATGTTGCCATCCACTCTGCAGATCTCTTGCACGCCCCCATACTGAATGTAACCCCAAACCATGATTTTCCTTCAACAAACTTGACTGATTTCAGTGAGAATCTTGGGTCCATGTGGGTTCCAACAAGCCTTCTGCAGTATTTGTGATGATTGGGATGCAGTTCAACAGATGATTTTTTAGAAAAATCTGCCACTTTTCCAAATGATCAACTAGAAGTCAAGTTATTATTTGTTGCTCTTACAACTGGAATCGACGACAAGACTTTTGTCAGGGAGTGTATGTGCAGGAAGCCAAAATGGAATGACTGACAACTGTTTTCTAGCTATTGTTTTTTTTTCTTTTTTCGATACAATAAATGATTCAGTGAATGTTTTTTCAGATATGAACATTCTCACTTCTTCAAACAATAGACATATGAAGAAATATCCAAGCTAAATGACAGTTTTCATTATGAAAATCTTGTTTCTGAGAGTCTGGTGTTCCACACAATAAAACTGTCGTTTTGGAGTCAGCTGCAGGACTGACCCTCTAATCTTCATCCTAAACCTCCACAACTGCAGAAAATGATAATGTCTTCTCCCTGCGGGCCATCATGTGTTTGAGAGTGTTTTTCAGGTAGTGATTAAACTGCAGACAGGCTGCATACTGACGCAACAAAGAGAAATTTGAAAACAAAAAATGTGAATAAGACTGTTAGGGAAAAAAGAAAGACGGGTCAGCAGTGGGATGTGTTTGCGCAAGAGGGGCGTCATCCCAAAACTGATATCCCCACCAGAGCTGCACCACTGATGTCATCACTGTGGGACACACCCAAGCTGGCTACACGACACAAAGAACTTTAAGAGTCACCGCAGGGACAACTGGAAAGATTCACAAACACATGAAATGCATGAAACATCCAAAGAGTGTTTAAATCGTCCCTGGATATAGAGAACATGCCCTTAGAAGGATATTTTGCTGATTTTAAGTGTGTTTACCCTCATTGCAAGAATTGTTGGTAACGTTATTTTGATGGTCTGTTTGTTGAATTTAAGTTACATTGCATCTACATGCCAACTAAGGCCCAATCCCAATTCTACCCCTTAGCCCTTCCCCTTACCACTACCCCTCGTTTTGCGCATTCACGTGAAGGGGTAGGGGTGTCCCAAATCTCTTTATCTTGAAGGCGTAGGGGCTAAGGGGAAGGGCTAGCTACCCCTTCAAACTGAGATTTTTCAGGACCACACTCAAAGCCAAGGGGTAAGAAATTTTCCCAGAATACACCATCTACAACGGCGGCATAGCTGCACCCAGAAGTAAGGAGATCCAAAAACTTGTATTTTTTTGTCATTATTACACATTTTTACAACAAACAAGCACATGTTTTAATACATATATTCATAATCATGTTCGTGTTTTGCCGTCATGCTTTTAAAAAAAAACACTAAAATAGAAACCACAAAGTTTCGCTATCTATAATCCACAATAATAACTTTTTTATAGCAGTCCTACAACATTCTAACACTCGATGACACTCGAATACCCTGTCAGAAAAGTCTAGTGGCTGGGAATGAGCTTTGTCTGGTAGAATGTTAATGTTGTTTTTGTGTGTTTACATAGATAAATATGTCTACTGTGTAAATGCACAGTACAGTTACGATCTTATTGCCACATTATACCGTTAAGATAACATGATTTATGCCTTCAGTGATTTCCTGAAGTTAAATATAAAAAAATAATGCAACTAGAATAACTACAACAGTCACAATCGTCTGATCTCATATGAAGCAAGAGATCATGTTGACATATGATGATGTGTGCAGGTGCTGTCCCAATTCTTAGGGGTAAATCTTCCCCTTCACACTCTGTTTCAAGGGCCAAGGGGAAGGGGAAGGGATACAAAAATAGAATTGGGATTGGGCCTCATTATATTATAAGTAGACTGTTAGGTTGGGGTTAGGGTTGGGGTTAGTGTAAGTTGGCATGTACTTGCAAAGTTTTTTATAGTCAGTTAAATGTCTATTAAAGGAGCAGTATCAACAGATATTAAGCAGACGGTCTACTAATACTCAAATGGACCATCAAAATAAAGTGTTATTGAATTGTTGAAATTTATTTAATTTTATTTTATTATTATTATTATATTTTTTATTTTATTACTTGCTTTATTATTTGTTGATTTGCTGATCAAAGGTCAGATCTTTATTTTACATTTAACATTTTTCTCAGAAATTAATTGTATCTCAGAATTTCAGGTTACATGATTACAATTGTGAGTTCATTTTAAACCAAAAATTTAATTGCAAGACATAAAACCATTACTCTGAGTAGGCATGGGCCGGTGTAAGATTCTGACGGTATGTTAACCTTGGATAAAAAAATATCATGGTTTTACGGTATTGATCTAAAAACTAATCTTTTAAAATGTCTAGGTAAAGACATTGCCCCATTAAACACAGTATATTTTATTTTAAGAAACATTTAAAATGTTTTGGAAGAGTAAACATGACAGGCTAAATAATTGAACTAAGGGTGCTTTCACACTTGTGGACCAATTCTTTTGTTCCAAAACAGGGATTAAAATTGTTACAATGTTTATTTTTGTTCTTGGTGCGGTTCGCTTTCACACTGCAAAGTTTCTAAACGGAGCAAAATAGCTAAAACAAGTCACACTCGAGTAAACTCTCCTCACATTGGTCAGAGTTTCACGGTTTATTTTGCATAGTCCCTCTAAACTGTCATGCATCCTTATTTTAATTCATGACAATGAGCAATAAGACATATTAATAATAATAATTCCTTACATTTATATAGAGCTTTTCTGGGCACTCAAAGCGCTTTACACATTGGGGGAAATCTCCTTATCCACCACCAGTGTGGAGCATCCACCTGGATGACACGACGGCAGCCATATTGTGCCAGACCGCACACCACACACCAGCTGATTGGTGGTGAGGAGACAGAGTGATGAAGCCAATTATGATATGGGGATGGTTAGGAGGCCATGATGGACAGAGACCAGTGGGCAGATTTGGCCAGGATGCCAGGGTTAAACTCCTACTCTTTTTCGAAGGACATCCTGGGATTTTTAACAACCACAGAGAGTCGGGACCTCAGTTTAACGTCTAATCCGAAAGAAATAAGCAAAAAGCGCTTTAATTTTGAATAGTGACACCCACAGACATTGTCACCAAATATAAATCAGAGGTAAGACTTTCTCATACATAGCAGTTGGCTTATGCATTATAGGCTTTACATTATAGAGAGAAATAACAGATAAACTAAGACTACTATTCAGTCAATTTTCGCATTTGACTTGAACTACAATTTACTAGTAGGAATGACATCCCGCCCTACTCATAATTCTCTCTTTATATAGTTGTATATATGCCTATTACACATCCATAATACACTGTGATACTGTATAGCCAGGCTCGTTGGATCGTATTGCTTTTTCACTACAATCGATCCGCTCCAGAGTTCGTTTCAATCGAGCCAAGACTACCTTATTCAGGCGATGATTATTTCTCTCTATAATGCTCAGCTGTCATGCGTCCTTATTTTAATTCATGACGATGAGCAATAAGACATTATTATTATTATTATAGGGCAGGATGTCATTCTTTGGTTTATCTGTTATTTCTATTTATTATGTAAAGCGTATAAACCTGAGCGGGACTTTGCAAAATAAATCGTGAAATTCTGACCAATGTGAGGAGAGTTTAGCTATTTTGGTCCGTTTAAAAACTTTGCCGTGTGAAAGCGAATCGCACCAAGAACTAAGTGCAACATTTTAACAATTTTAATCCCTGTTTTGGAACAAACAAACAGAAAATTGATGCACAGGTGTGAAAGCACCCTAACTCGTTGACTTCTGCTGTCTTTGTTAGTTTCAAAAACACAGATTTCTTTATAACTTGAAAAGGCTTCTTTGAATATCTTTCTTTTCTCTGGATATAAAGTAAACCACTGCATTGTTCAGGTCCATAGCATGTTTGGATGTTGGTTTATTAGCGATTAGGTTTGCAAATGTTTGCTAAATCATGGGCTGACCATAGCTTTTGATAAGGAGGATCCATTTCCAACAAAATAAAACTGGCATACAACGTATGAACAGTATAACATAAATTGGGTAACACTTTATTTATTTTGATGGTCCAATTGAGTATTAGTAGACTGTCTGCTTAATATCTGTTGATACTGCTTCTAAACAGACATTTAACTGACTACAGTATAAGAAACTTTGCAAGTACGACTTACACTAACCCTAACCCTAATCCCAACCTGACAGTCTACTTATAATCTAATGTGAATTAGTTGGCATGTAGACGCAATGTAACTTAAATTCAACAAACGGACCATCAAAATAAAGTGTGACCTAAAATTGTAGCAGTTTTAAAAACTTGACTTTTCCAAACCATGGTAAACCTTGAAACCAGTTATCGTCCCATGCCCCATCCAATTGTGAGTACTAGTAAGACTATAGTACTAATTAAGTTCACAGCTGGGAGAAATAGTCACACGTCTGATAAAAATAAAATTGTGTGTGTGTGAGAAGTGTGTGAGACTCTTGAGATATGCAAATGAAACTCTGGATGTGTGAAGTGCAAAACCTCAATGAGGGCAGTTTTTCACTTTGACCTCATCTAGTCCTGCAGTCTAAGATTAGATTTATAGTCATTTCATAGAGACAAATCTGGAAGAACATGACGTAATTAAATAATGACAAGTTTTCATTTTTGAATGATCTCCCCTTTATGATATGTGGGATTAATAACTATGCCATGACCCTTTACATACGCAATTTATAAAAAAAAATGTCAAACTTTTATGAAGAGCCTGAAGAAAGTTGTAGGAATTAAAACTTAGATTTAAGATCCAAGAATCCAGCTATTGTACAATGCTGTGCACATGGAAGGACACACTAACTCTTATGCTGCGTTCACACCAGACGTGGAATAGGCATCCTGCGGCGCAAAGCAAATGACGCAAGTTGCGCGAATGGTGCGATATGCGCAGATGGTGCGATACGCACAAATGGCGTGGTGTGAATTGAGCGTTTTGAGCGTTTGATGCGCTTAACGCGCAAATCACGCAAATCGCTCTAGTTCAAAAAATTTGAACTTCTGCGGACATTCGCGCCGCGTTAACCAATCAGTAGCTTGCTCTTGTGGGGGCATGATTGTGATGTAGCACCTGTTGTTAGTGTCCCGGGGGAAATCCTCCAGCCGACACCGACAACAGTTCATCAAACTGGGCTCGGCTCGGTCAGAAGCACCGCTCAAAGCCTCTGTCATGCAGGTTAAGTTTCTGGAGGAGTTTATGAGGAGTTTACCTCTGAAAGTATCTAGTGGATTCAGACACTGCTCCAAACGTATCGACGCTGTATTTCAGCCTTCATAAAAGCACATAAACACAGTTATTTTATCAATAAAATCCATGTTAGCCATTTAGCAACGAAGCTACAGTCACCGGGCAGACAGATGCCCTGCCCATGACGCAAATCCCTGTCTGTTCTGAAGTGAATTTGATGCGTGAATGAAGCGGAGTTTGACGCATGAATGAAGGGAGTAAACTCAAATGTTCACGTGTCGTTTACTCACGAATAGCGTGTTTTATCCGTGCGTTCCGCATCTGGTGTGAACACAGCATTAGGGCCCTATTTTCAACCCAGGCTCATTCTGAAAACGTACCTCTATATACATTTCTGGAGACTGTCAAATACGTCCCAAGAGCTACGTTTTTTTGCAGTTTTTGTTTTTGCGAATCCACCAGAGGCCGCTGTGTATGCTTTTTGAGATCTCAAATTTCTCTCACGGGTGTCATTCGTGCCTGCTGTTCTCTCGTAAATCCACCAAAGGCCGCTGTCGACTGACTGACTGACTGACTGATTGACTGACCCACCCTTCCCTCACCCTTCCCTAAACCCAACCAATATTATTTTAAAAAGCACAGATTGATCCGACCACCCACTTCCCTAAACCCAACCAACAAATTTAAAACGCAATTTAGAAAAAGAAAAGCCCTCATCTGATTTTTACCATGTTTTCCACATTCTCACCCTGTTATTTGCTTGTTTATTTTATTTTTTGGCTTCTTTTTTTGTCTTACCTGCTTTCTAGAACCGTTCTTCAACCAGACATGAACCCCGTCGTTGTGGTCAACTCCTCTCTGCATCTCAAGTCCACCGACGTACATTGTAAGCTAACTGTACAAACTGCTAACAGCCGGAAAGCTGTCGATACGGAGGTAAGCGGTCAGCTGGTAAGCATGAAAAGGAAGGGCATCATACCACCCCATAGCGTTCATTTAAAAAATTAAATGCAGCCATATGTACTTCTGGCTACATAATTCAGGATCTCCAGAAATTTATATTGGACTACGTTTTTAGAATGAGCCTATGTTGCCTATATTAGCCATCTAAGTGCATGGTCTGAAGCACATTGTGCAGGTGTGTGCAAATCCACTAATGACAGGAAAAATGGTTGTCACTCCAGGCATATGGACTAAAAGTGTTGTCCCTGTTCTCTTAGTGAGTCATGAGTGTGTTTTGAGCTTAAAAAACACAATCTCATCTCACCCATGAACTTTAAAAGCCAGTTTTGCTCATGCCACTGTGGATTTGTAATTTACATTGTGGAATTTTGCAAATGCAAAGACACTCACTTCACCATAAAGGAAATTGAGGGTAAAGCTTGTGAATAGACCACCTATGGGACAAGCTGGATTACATTGTAATCCTTTTACTTTTAATATCTGGCATGTTTGTGTGCTGCTGTGCATCTCTGTGTCTGTAATAAGCCTTTTAAAGGATTTTTTAAACGTTTTAAAATAAGCTTATCCCCCTTACCAAGGCTGCATTTATGATATCAAAAATACAGTACAATTTGTAAAATTGTGAAATTTTATTGCACTATAATATAACTGTTCAAAAGTAGTTTATAATTTAATTTAATTATTTATTCCAGTGATTTTAAAGATGAATTTTCAGCTTCATTACTCCAGTTTTCAGTCACAGGACCTTTCAGAAATCACTCTAATATTAATTATTATTATTATTATTATTATTATTATTATTATTATTATTAATGTAATAATAAAAAATACAATAATGACTGGAGTAATAATTTCATTTGAAACTACTGTACATACAATAAGTATTAAATAAATATTTAATAAGTATTTAACAATTTAACTTGAACAATTTTTTTTTTACATTTAATAAATGCCACCTTGATGAACAGAATCATTTTATTTAAATGATTAAATAAAATTTATAATAAAAAAAAATGACTTTTTGTACCTAGCTGCTCGAGCATCAGATCAGAGCTCATTAATATTCACAACCCTTGCTAATATGGTCAAAACTGATAATTTCATATTAGGGCCAATTTCTAGAGTTCTTAATGCGCATCGATGGATTACTCTTCAGTGTTTGGACCCTCAGCAGTGAATATTAGACCACACTGAACTAAACTGAACTGAACTAAACTGAACTGATCTGAACTGATCTGAACTTAAACTTTGAAAACTGAACTGACACTGTTTCAATTCACTATAATCTTTTATGTGAAGCTGCTTTGAGACAATCTACATTGTAAAAGCGCTATAAAAAATAAAGATCAATTGAATTGAATTAATTGGGAATTATTGCACTTACCTAAGCCACATAGCTTTTGATATCAAATAGTAATTCAATATATTGTATTAGTGCGTTCTATGGCACCTTTAAATCAACAACAAAACATATTGCACCATTGACTTTAGGTTTTCGTTAGTCAATGAAGATGTCTATTTCAACAGTCTCAAAATAGCAATTCGCTAACAATGCACCTGAACAAACCTCATTTCCATGTACTATTTAAACAACATGGCAAAAGACATGAAAATGATAATTGTGTCAGGCTGAAACACTTGCATCATATCTGGTGCCATATTGCGTCAAGTGTATGATAAGGCCCATAGAGCCAAGCACTAACTTTTGAAGAACAAAATCACAGTTCCCCACCTTGTGTAAGCTGACCATTGTATTCGACCCTAGACTAATATCAAAGTGCTCGCTTTACTGTAGCAAATGCTACACTGATGACATGCAAATTACACTGTATTTGTAAACACAGCTGCCGTTATGTGAGGACAGTCAACTTACCCAATCTGTCTGTTGGTGGAAGGGGCTTGAGTGATGACTGAGCTGGACTGGGGCGAGGGCAGTGCCTGCTGGATCACTATACTGCTGTCATGGTTAGTCATTCTTGAGTGGGCCTGCTGGTGCTGGTTAGGGCCATGAAGAGTAATATTCTGTTCAGAAAATGAAGAAAGAGTGAACACCATTACAGGGGTAAATATATAAATTAAACTACATACCAGAAAAATCCCAGTTAAGCTCCAACTATTTTATTTATATTCCTCGAATTCAAGATTGAATCAAAATTGAAGCTCATGTGCCCTTGTATTCTTAGGTTGAAATTACTTCTCTACTCATTTTAAGCAACAGCTATTCTCTTTTTTATTACATGTTTACTGTTGCAATACTTATGCTGTTTAGTTTAAACAATCGTCGATTGGTAATAAAAGCCATTAAACCACTGTCAGGCTGGGAAGGATGGAACTATGTTTTCATGTTGTTTATGTTCAATTGTTATCCTACCATCTGAACATTGAATCAGAAATTGAGATTAATCAAACTAGCCAATGTTCCATTATTGCATTATTCATTTTTGGCAGTGTCATGTGAATTGTAGCCTCGGTTTCCTGTTCTGAGCTGACAGATGTGGCACTTCTGTGGTTTTCTGCTGCTGTAGCTCATCTGCTTCAAGGTTTAATGTGTTTTATGTTCAGAAATGCTTATCTGTTGCGTTTCCACCAAAACATCCTCATCTAGTCCTTGATTTTATTTTTATTTTGAAGCATTTTTTGTCAACTCTAGAGATAGTTGTGCATGAAAGTCAAACACAGGCTCATTGGAAATACATGCTTCAGCTTTTTATAAAATCACAAATAAACATATATTTGAGTGCAGGTTTTGGGTAAAATGAATGTTACAGGCAATGTGACGTCAATAACTTTTGTTCATATGTGGTTGCAGTGCACTTTTATGTTTGGTTTTGAAAACACTATTGGTTGGGTTTAGGTCAGTGCTTCGCTAGGAGATCTGTTCGACAAGTGCTGCTTACTCATGGACATGTACAAGAAGGAAGTTTATCTAAAATGGACAACAAATGTACAGTAGGTCAGCGGTTCCCAACAAGGGGGTCCTGGCCCACAAGGGGCCCTCAGCAAGCTCTGTGTGTGTGCGTCATATTTTAAACAAATTTTAGCAGTTAACAATTAGGATGACAATTTTGGCTGACCAAAAATATGGACAAATTTGTAATTTATCCTCCACAAAAAAGACAGTCTCACTGATTTGCCTTCAGCAGCTATATTGGACCCAGGTGAGGAAGCTCCAAAGATTTTGGGTCGCAGCGCTAGCAATACTGGAAGCACGAAATGCAGGAAATACTAAGATAGTTACCTGAACTATGGTTTTATTCCATTTTCGTGAAGCAAGGGTCCCTGACCCAGCCACAGTGCATTATCAGCGCCAAGATCTTGCAAACGAATGTATGAGGCTGTCCAAATTAATAAGACATTTGCAGACGACTCATCCCCAATTCCTCAAGGTGTACCCAATACAAATGGCCTACTGATGTTTTGCATTTATATTTCACATTAGGCTATTATTTGTGCATAATCATAACATTTGTTTGAAAACAAAAATTTTTGTCATACCTACTGCAAACTTATATGAGCGATAATATCACTAAACGTGGAGGGGGGCCTTACAATATTTTTTGGGGGAAATGGGGTCTCAGGCCAAAAAAGGTTTGGAACCACTGCAGTAGGTAACACATTTAAAGTGCCCAGATTGGTCATCTGAAACGGGTTAAGAAAGTACCCGTGTACAATGTATTTTAAAATTCTCAAAAAATGAAAGCTAGGGTGCATTATTTAAACATACCTAGGCTCTGAAAAGCCCAGATTATTAGCATTTTCTGAAACACTCAGAAACACCAGACTAAAAATGTCACATTCAAAGTCTTCCCATTTCTGATGCTTGGTTTAAAGTTTACAGGATCATCTTGACCATGACTACATGCCTAAATGCATTCATTAGCTAGCATGAGACTGACTGATTAGCTATTTGCATTAACAAGCATCTGAACAGCTGTGTCTAATAAAATATCTGGTGACTGTAGTAAACCCACTCAAACTTCGGCTTCATGCAGACTTTAAAGATGTGCAAAAGTGACATTTTAGCAATGATACATTGTCTTTTGTCATTTGTGTAGCAAATGTATGCAGCATAACTAAACAGATGTTACTTTCAAAGTTTAAACAGCTTTTCATATATGTGCAGCCAAATTGAATCTGCTGCTGCAACTGTTGTAAACTCTTTGCATTATAAAATAATTTGTGCTCACACAAATGTAAAACATTCTAATGAATTAATTTGGGCTGTGAAAATTTGTTAGATGTTACGGTAAATGTGACCACACCTTTAAAAATGTGGAACAAAAACTAAAAGACAAAGCCTGAATTTTTCATTGAAAGTCATTTATAGCAGCCTCTATGGTTAAAGCCACTTAAACACAGACTTGAGGTGTGAAAAAGGAGGTTTGATGGTCTGCGCTTTGTTAGTTGTTTAGGTGTGAAAAAAATTGTGAATCCAAGCTTATGCATGCATTTCCTGTAGCAGGCAGAGGAAGTCTCTGTGAAAGACAAAGGAGAGAAATGTGCATCGAGGACTACTTCTTGAAAGCACAATTCAAATTTCGAAAGAAAAATCAAGGTGAAGGTGAACGACATGAACTCTTTAGCACCTGTTACAGTCGGAGAAATAAGTATCGAACACGTATTTTCTGACAAAACATATTTCAATCCATTCATTCATTCATTCATTTTCTTTTCAGCTTAGTCACTTTATTAATCTGGGGTTGCCACAGAGGAATGAACCGCCAATTTATCCAGCATATATTTTACGCAGTTGATGCCCTTCCAGCTGCAAAACATCACTGGGAAACAAATTAAGTTATGTGTAATAAAATTAAATGACACAAAAAAGTATTGAACACATGAAGAAAGGGAGGTGTAGAAAGACAGTGAAAGCCCAGACAGCAGCTGAAATCTCTCAGTAGTTCTTCAGCAACCCTTTGCCTTTCGTCATTGTAAATTAAAATTAGCTGCTTCAGTCCAACATCGACATTATCTGGATGATGAAGATCAAACCAGGGTGGACATGTCAGCAAGACAATGATCCAAAACACTAAAAAAAGTCTTTCAGAGAAAGAAAATAAAGCTGTAGAATGGCTCAGCCATTCACCTGACTTGAATCCAATATAAAATACAAAATAAAAATCAGATTTGATAGACGAGACCCACAGACCATCAAGATTTTTACACTCTGCTGAAGTCTGTGAAAAAAATCACACCCAAGCAATGCATGACTTCATTCTTCATATGAGAGGCGTCTTTAAGCTGCCATCACCACAAAAAAAAAAACCTTTTATATAAAGCATTAAATAAATTTCAATAGTTATGTGCTTTCTCCTTGTGTCATTGCATTGTTATAACGCATAACTATTTTTGTATGTTTGCATTGTTTGGGATTTTAGCTAAATCTGGTTCAACTCCATGTCAACAGCTCCTTTAGAAATATTATTCTCAGGAAAAAACATGACGTGTTCAATACTTATACCCGATTGTGTCATTGAGGAGCTAATCAACTGAACAGAAATGCATTTGTACAGCAGATTGCTGCAATCTGGTGTAGGTTACTGAAATAATGCTTTTCTTCAACACTTGATAATCACCAAAACAAATCATCACTAAAACAAAATCTCATAATTTGCTCAGAGTGGTGTCAGAAACACAATTTAACCAAATCAATTGATCAATTTTGCTAGAGTGTATGGAGTGGCGAATAACTGCAGCCAAGATTCTTTTTCATTTGTTTTCTTTGGAATAATTGCTGGAATATTGCTAAATAATTTCTAGGCATTGGCCTACAAAAATACATCATGCATAAAGGGGCAGATTTAACCAATAAGCAAGGTAAGCGGCCGCTTAGGGCCCCAGGACATGTCATGAAGCACCCCAATCATGAAGCAGTCCAGCAGTCAAATTTATAAAAAAATATATATTTATCATTTTTAGTTGCAAATTCAATTTAAGAAATCTAATAATTTAAAATGTAGAGCTTGCATTAAGATAAAACGTAGAAAAGAAGATTGAGCGACATTAAAAACAAGTGATTGTATATAATTATAGCTCACCAAGAGACATTTAATTAAACTAAAAACACATCTTTTAAGGGCATAAGATTCTAGACAGATAAACCATGTTCCACATTTGATTTTAGTACATTTCTTTTAAGACAAACGCAGCTGAATTCTTTGGAAAAGCTCTGGGCAATATCTCCAGCTCACCTGTCTTCGCCTGAGCTCAGCAAAGTCCTGCTACAACCTGCTGCTTGCTGACTTGGCATGGTGCACTAAACCTAAACCTCAAGTGTAAACTCCCCAGATTAACGCACACCATTAGTTTATCTAAAGAATGGCTGTCTTGCAGACAGTACTGTGGTGGCCACTGAACCCAGCCAAAATAAGCATTAGAGGTGAAGGTGTTTGTTTGCGTCATTATCAAACACACATATCACACATATCACACTAACACTATTATCACCATGGCTTCAAAAACATCTTCATTTAGTTATCAATTTTAAACATGACTTTGAAAAACATCCTTTATGTTAATGAAATGTACTTTAAGTTTTGAGTTTCAAAGCTTTAAGTAAGCTACACACTGCATATTACCTATATGCACAGAGTTTGAGATTAGCATCTTGCTAAGCTGACAGAAAAATCCTGACAGGAAAATAGCTTAAAGGAGCTGAACTGTTACTTTATTTTAACTAACTGTTTGTATACTTATATAAAGAGTATCTCTAATTTAAAAAAAATGGCCTAAATCAACAAATCTAAAGTATCTAGTGACAACATGTTTGTCAGCAAATAGATGATGCTATATTGAGGCGTTAAAAGAATCTAAAATATTTTTAGCTTGTCCACCTTTGACTAATTATACAGATCACTGAAAGCACATTTGACTTTTTACTATAAAGAGCCCTATAATAAGACGCAAGACGTGTTTGGCGCGATTTGTTGCTATTTTCAGACCAGCGCAACCCCTAATTTACCCGTTATGCACCACGTTGTTTGAAATAGCAAATCCATTTGTGCCACTTTCTGGACTCAAGCGCATGTTGGTCTAAAAAAGAGGTGTGTTAAGGTGCATTGTTGGCACTTTGCTATTCTGCAAGAGTGCGCTAGTTATGCGCCTATGCAGGTCCAAAACGTTTACACATTGCTTAAGACCAGGGCTTAATTTGTGCTGGAACAAATTAAGAAATCTCCTCTGAAATCTGATCCAGCACGTCATTTTACCAATCCCCCTTCTCACACATCCCCATACCCCCCGCTCTTCACTTTCGCCCGCAAAAAATGTTTGTTTGGATATAACTCACACTTCGTTATTATTGTTCATTTATTCATTTGCTGGAAATTAGAACTGAATTTAGAAATAGTTTTAAAACAAATCTTTGAGCTTAACAAAAAAAAATTTAATATTTAGGGTAATAGATGTCTTGAGTGGAGTGAGTATCCACAGTTTCCTTACTCCACGAAAGTAAAGGAGTAAAGTAAAAAGTAAAAGTAAAGTAAAGAGAAAGTAAAGAGGCTGAATGGAGGAGGCTCATTCTTTTCCTCGCGCTGCAGATGGTTTGTTTAACTGTTTTCTCGCTGGTGAAGCGTTCAGTTTTTCCATTTACAAAGTCTGCCATGTAAATAGCAAATGCACCATGGCATGACGCAACTGACTCTTAAAGGGAATGGGAGATAAGACTCTTGATTTGTTTAATGCATGTTATGCTCAAAACAAACCCATAACTCATTAAGAGAATAAGCACAACCCTGTTAGACCATGCGCCAAGGTGCAAAGCGTATTTTTCCGTCCTTAAAATAGCAAAAGTGGATTCTGACACGGCCGTAATGCTTTTGCATTATGCACTTTAGACTTTGCGCCTAGATCGCTAAAATAGAGCCCAAAATGTCAAATATTTGAAACAGTATGGAACTCATACTTTGTTAGCATTGCATATCAAAACACATTTTATTTTAAGCTGGCTAACATGGGTTTGTTTATTCAGTAGCACTTGTGCATCATAAGGTGTGACTCACACCAACCTTTCTTGAAATAAAACTGTTAGGAGCATTTACTAAAATAGTGCCCCAACCACAAGAAATATGCAATGCTCTGTGCTCTTTAATCTACATGAAAATGTGGAATTAGTGTAGCTTAATTTGTAGAGTATTGCATTAAACCTGGAAAAAATATTTTTTTCAATAATATACAACACATGCTTGTTAAAATGTGTACCTTGAATAGATTGTAAATTGTGTTTGAAAGGCTTTGCCAAGTGCGTAAATATAAATTTAACTTCTAGAAATTGTATATTTTAAAAAGCCCATTCATTTTACTAATTGGTAATATCTGCCTTACATAATTTCATGATGGCACATTGCAGTTATTATTTGGTAATATTTCGTCAATGACTTTCGTCAATTGTTTAAGTTTGTTCCACGGCACTGTCGCTACTGCTTGCTTAATTTAGGATCTCAGTGTTCAGTGTTTTTGGCTTTCAGCAGTAACATCTACATTACACTGAACTAAACTAATTTGAACTTCAAGTATGAAAACTAGACTGAAGCAGTTTCAATTTACTTGAACGTCATCTATGTTAAGCTGCTTTGACACAATCTACATTGTAAAAAGCAATATAAGAAATAAAGTAGAATAATTTTAAATTGAATTTACTGAGCCAGCAGCATGCTCTCTGTAACTCTCACATGGTCACCCACTGAAGCTAAGCAGGGCTGCGTCTAGTCAGTACCTGGATGGGGGACCACATGGGAAAGCTTGCTTGCTGCCAGAAGTGGTATTAGTGAGGCCAGCACGGGGCGCTCAACCTGCGGTCTGTGTGGGTCCTAACGCCCCAGTATAGAGAAGGGGACTCTATACTGCTCAGTGAGCGCTGTCTTTCAGATGAGATGTTAAACCAAGGCTCTGACTCTCTGTGGTTGTTAAAAATCCCAGGATGTCCTTTGAACAAAAGTAGAGGTTTAACCCCGGCATCCTGGCCAAATTTGCCCACTGGCCTCTGTCCATCATGGCCTCCTAACCATCCCCATATCATAATTGTCTCCACTCCAAATATCAGTTAGTGTGTAGTGTGCGGTCTGCCGCAATATAGCTGCCATCACGTCATCCAGGTGTGGTGGTTGAGGAGATTCCCCCCAAAAATGTGTAAAGCGCTTTGAGTGTTCAGAAAAGTGCTATATAAATGTAAGGAATTATTATTATTATTAATATTATTTATCTGGCTGCACTGACTACTGGTTGAAGCTCCTATCAAGTTCAAATCATTGATGCTTGCTTACAGAACAGGCACTGGCTCTGCAAGTGCTCTTGAAAAACTGATGTAGCGTGTGACAAAATAAGAGTAAATTTCAGGTTGAAATGATTATATATCCCAGCTGACAAACTGTGACCACAGAAAAAACAATCCTGGGCCTTGGGGAAGCCTCTTACACCAGAAGCAAGACTATGAAGCCTTAAATCCTTCTGTAGACACAGGTCAAGAGTGTGTTATTGTCTAGGTGAAAGGTGATATTCAGACAAACAATGCTCTTCATGAACACAGCTGTCAATCTGTTAGAGGCTCAGATGCCAAATCTGATCTCTGGGTGTATCTTTACCTGATTCAGCCACAGAATCTCCACCTGCCTGCTGCATGTGTGTGCATCAGTGCAGAAATGAGAGTCTTCTGTATGTCACTGTTATGGTGGATGGTGTAATATTGACAGTAATGGGCATGCCAGAATAACCTCACCTGTTTACTGTCCTCCTCCTCTTGAGCCTTGCAGAACTCCTGCTCGATGGAGCAATCCAGTTCACTGAAGAGACCCACCTCCTCACAGTTCTTCAAGAAGCGCGTCGGGGTCGGCGTCTGGTCTGGAAACATTTAAAAGGGTTTGTTACAGTAACTTAAGTCATGTGAACCTCTATAGTGCTACAATTTAAAGATAAATTAAAAGCAGCGTCACGGTAATAAAGAGGAAACAATGACAATCAGAGATGCACACCTCAAATATGGGACAAATTCTGAAAAGACAATGGTGTTATTTAGCTCAAGTTAGTTCATATTCAATAAAATCAATTATGAAATACATTTAAAGGGCCATAAAACCCCCCTCTTTCGGTTCAATACTACTTTAATTACTATTTTTTTTTAAATGCTCCATGATGGGCATGGAGCGCTGCGAGCAGAGAGAGGAGTGGGCATGGCCGGCAAAGCAGGGGAGAAAGAGGTGAGCGAACAACTGTTGTCAGTTAGCTCACAAAATGAGACACAAACTGTGAGGAGACGCATGATTTTATAGTTTACAAAGTTAAAATGCAAACAGTAAGTAATTTAATGTCCAGCTACATTTGTTATTCGTAATTTCATATACACATAACCACAATTTGTTATATCATTATAAAGATAATCATTTTTTATATAAACACTATAAATGAGGAGGACTTCTCTCCTCCTCAATCCCCGGGTCTGAATGCAGACACAATGAATAGCAATGCAGCAGGTCTCTTGCGTTGTCTATTCCAACCATTATCTCTGATGGTAATCTGGAGGATTTTAAACATAGGTGAACACAGCAGCACAGATATAGGCGATGTGTCTGAATCGTAACAAACTCAACTGATAAAAGTTCATCATTCTTCAATTCTCGTACAGCTCTCCCAACAAAAATGCTTGCTGCAAACCAACAGCTTTGCTGTATTGGCCCTGACAGAATCGCGGGAAAAACATGTAAAAAAAGCCCTGTGGCTCATGGAAACAAACACATACGACATGAACGGCTAAATACTGCGTACTGTACGCGAACACGGTCTCACCCAGTTATTGGGTCTCACAGCTTGGCAGATCTGCCTTGCATTCGGAAAGCACGTGCTCTCATGAATAATTGAAGGGTCACGAAACACCAAAACACATTTTTTGAGCTGTTGACAGTCATATATGTGTCCCACGCTGCTATAAACACTATTAGGACACATATATTGCACTAAAAAGTGAAAATTGGTTGTTTTTGCGTTATTTTGAGCAAATTAATTCTTCCGGTTTAAAACGAATTTTTGAATCTACGTCACGGCCATGAGATACTTAGGTGTAAATCTAGCTTGGAGAGTGGCTGTCTGTCCTTTCGAGAACATTGTGACGTATCTGAGTGTGCGGCATTAATTCATGAGAAGACGTGCTTCAAACCAATCAGCGCGCTCTATTTTTTATGACGTGAAACTTCATTAATATGCATGATAGCTCCGGAGACTGTTTACAGTGTTCAGACGGCAGAGAGACGCCACGTTGTGTTGCCAAAACAAGTGAAAGAACTAAAATTTGGAGACACGGGTTGCCGGTGTTGCAACGAAGGTTTTGTTTTCATTTTCCCTCTATGAGAGAGCTGCTGGACTCACGTGTGGATTACAGTGCACGTGAAAGAAACCCGTTTGTAAGGAACATTTTTTACCCGAGAGCTTTTCGCATCTGGAAATGATGAAATCTGGATTTGCCGCTCGTCTCCTTTTAAAAAAGACACAGCTCCAGTTTGATTGTCTGTCTACAGATTTGGTAAGTGTGTGTGATCAATGCCCTTTGTTTAACCCAGATTGCAAAGTTAGTTTGTATCGTCAGCAGTGCTCTTTCAGTTTTTAAAGACATACCATAGTCAAAATGATTTAGTTACTAAGTTAACAGTATGTTAATATCACTGCAATATTACAGTACAATATTATAGACTGAAAGATCCGCTGTAAATGCTGCTCTCCGAGTGTAAACATGTTAAAACAAACTATTCCCGTCGTGCAGGATTTTCGCCGCATTTTGTGACAGGATAGTCTATACACACACGGCTTTCTGACGCTACCTACCGAGTACATAAGTTACAGAGAAATGCGGAGGATTTTTTTCTCCCATTCGCCGTGCGGTATCAAACATACTGGGTCTGTGTGTTTGTTTTGCCTGTGAAATCAGCGCGTGCCCAAATGGAAACGCCCTTCTTTGCAAATCCTTCCCTCTTTCCCTCCCCCGACACTCCCACACTTCCAGAGCTGGACACGCCCACTTTCCTGACTTTTTTCAAACTAGAGGTGTGAAAACACCCTGCTGAGACAGGGGGTTTCGTGGCCCTTTAAGAAGCAGGGTCTACTCATAGGATAAGAAAACTCAGCCATGAAAAATAATGAGAAACCGACGCGTCATCACTCCACTAGCAGATTCGCACTTCGTCACTGATTTAAATCCCGCCCCAAAAATTATTTTAAACCAAGAAGATGAAATTAGCTGACAAAAGCTTTAAATTATTCAGTTTTCCCCACAATTAAAGCTGACAGGTGCTAACATTGTCTTAACTGATGCTCAACACACACAAATCTGTTAAAATTTTTAAAAAACGTACTCCAGGGTGTCTTGAACCTTTACATCAGCAACAGTATAAACAGCTCTACAAAAGAAAATAATGTGGTTATTCAGTTGATATGTCTATTTTTGGACCCTAAGCCCATTGCATGAAATGTCAGGTCATGTTTTTTTCTTCTTCTTGTTTTAGGAGCATTTTACCAAATTTAAAGCCTGCAGTCCATGATATTCGACTTCTGTCATCCAATCAAACGGCAGTAAGGCTCTGCCTGTTGTCATTTTGAAAAATATCCACTACGCTGAAGAGAAGCATGGCAGCAATTTGTTCCAAACTCATAAGTAAGCATCATCAACAAGTGTTTTATTCCCATTTATTGATTTGTTTGCCAATATTTCAGAGATTGTATAAAGAGAAGAAGGATTTTTTTACTAATAAATTAAAAAATCAATTGTAGAATTGTAAGTGTCACGTGTCTGGTGTGTCTGTGTTATATTGTATCATGTGGTGACCCTAAACTCTCGGTTGATGGTATCTTTTAACCCCAAAACGTGCTTACCGTGAGTATGTCGGTTCCAAAACAGCTGATAAGAGTTAGTTTAATCAACCTCCTGAAGATAACCGCGGGTTAATGCGCATGCACGGGGTGAACGCAAATTCATGAGTCACCACAGAAAGTCACGGTGAGAAAAAGGGGCAACACACTTTACAAAGTGAGAGAGAGGAAGAGGAAAAAAGTCTTTACGTGAGATTCGAACTCGCTCCGCTGTGAGCACCATTGGTCTTTAGTGGCGCACTGACCATTACGCTATTGCTGCATTCTGAAACGTCTGTGTAATGATACACAGTGGTTTATGGCCAAAGAATTGTTCAAAAGTGTATAAAACAGTTCAGTGCCAGGCATACTGTACAGATGGTTCACGCTTATTGCCATATTGTACAGTAAATGCCCTGATGCAAAAACAAAGAGCTGCACTGAATGTTTTCTATGGTAAGCGCAGACCCACGATTTGTCACGTTTGATTTCAAAAGGTTTGTTAAATACATTAACAATTTTTTTTTAAATGACAACGCTCATTCAAATATTCATTTGGATTTGAAAAAACCTATGCACTTATAACCCTCTTACGGTGAAAAAACTTGTATATCTGTGCTTCTATACGTCCATCAAAATTCTCATCAAAAGAGCACGCAATGCGTATTAAACTCTCTGAAACAGACAAACTCTGGAGCAGGTTATCTTCAGAGAGTAAGTTACTATGGCTACTTAACATACCCCAAAATTTACCTCCGTTTTTAGAACCAAAAGCTAAGGTTATCCACTTACTCTTAACTTACCCGGGTATGTGGCATAACCTGCTTTCTGGAATACACCCTGTTGTGTAACCCCTGTTTGTAATCTGTTTTATCGTGTCTTGTGTATTTATAGCCCTGTTTTCAGTTAGTTTATTGTCTGTTTTTGACGTGTCAACCCTCAGTGTGATTCCTGTGTGCCATGTTTCTGTAGTAAGTGTGTTTTTTTAAATGAAATAAGTCTTTTTGATAATCTGAATCTCGTCTGTGGTGCGACATCGTTTGTGACAGTAAGCTAAAATATCAGGATGTTTGTCCATTATGTAAACGTATGATATGTTTGTCCAAGAACAGGGGAAAATTATACTTTTTCTGAAATTTGGAACATATTCAGGTCCGAAGGGGGTAATTTAGTTAAACGACAGCTTCAGAATTATTCAAAATCTCATCTTTTGCATTCAACAGAAGAAAGATTTAGTGCAATTTTAGGTTGAGCAAAAAGATTAGTAAATATTCATTTTTGGTTGAGCAATACCTATAATGATTCATTGATTAATATTTATATGTGTGTGTATATATATATATATATATATATATATATATATATATATATATATATATATATATATATATATATATATATATATCAAATACTCTGGAAATGTTTAAAAAAACTTAATAAAGCTTTTATAAGATTATTAAAACTTTAAATATTAATATAAATGAATAATATATACAAAATATATATGATATAAAACTATGCGTATTAATGTCAGATCTGCATAACATCAAGCATACATCTTGATGACGGCTCTGCATTTTTGCACACTCAAATTAGTATACAATAAATTCCCTATGCAAATTGAACCTACCCCAAAAAAGATATAGGATATAAAACTATGCTTATTAATGTCAGATCTGCATAACATCATGCATGCATCTCCTTATCGACGGCTCTGCATTTTTGCACACTCAAATTAGCATACAATAAATTCCCTATGCAAATTGAACTCACCCCAAACAGCTATGTAAAAAATTCTGACAGGACTATGTGGATGGGGATGCATGTGTAGCTGCACGCTGTGTCTCTCTCCACTCAGGCAGTGATTCTGTCCGTTTCATTATTTACCCTTGTCAGAGTGGCGGATCAGATTTCTGGGATCAGCTTTGGGTTTCTCACTCACGCAGCATTCTTTTACATGCAGGCCCTTCTGTCAGTGGCTCACTTGCTAACAAAGGTGCACATGCGTTCCTTCACTCACTACCTCTCAGGCTCTTTCCCTCAAACACACTCCACAGAGAAATCACACACACTTATTATTGAGCTTGTGGTGGGATGATGATTTCTAGCCACTGCTGAAACCACGTTGTAACTCATTATCTTGTACTTTATAAAAGCCCCGATGAATATTACAGTCTAGACTGAATAGCGCATCCAGGGCTTGTAGAATCCCATCATGGGATTGAATCCAGGAGCCCTGATCCATATTTGTGATAGAAGAGAATGAATAATTAAGATAGATATTTACTAAAGACAAATGATAAACTAAGTGTCCAAAATATGGAAAAGAAGTATTCATTGAAAAGAATTATGAAAATGTTTCTTTATTAAAGACGAGAATGACGGCCGAATATCTCAAATATATATACTGTAGAGATGAACATGGGAGGTAGAGAAAGCATTTTTATCCATTTAATATAGATCGGCTATGAAGCGCGTGTTTTTATCATCAATAATTAAGAGTGCTGGTGAAACGGATATAAAAACAACATGAGAGGTAATTTGATACAAAAAAAACAACAACAATATAGACTGATTTCACGTGGCCACCATTTTAAAAGTGAAATTGAGGTTGTGGTGGGAAGAAACCTGGAAGTATCGCCTGAGTCACACAGAAACGTTGTGTACCTGGCTGTGTATTTTATCAGCGAAGAGACAGTGACACAAATTTATAATTTCACCGCCTTCCGAGTGAACCGAAGGTCCGTTCTGAATGGAAAGTGAAAATTAAAAGGGATATCAGACCTCATTTTGAGCTAAGTTAAGGGAAATGGCACTAGTTAGCTAACGCTTCCTTTCCCAAACACACGTTTTAGATGGCATTTATCAAACTCAAGTTAATGAACTGATTCTTTTACTATATTAAACCTGTAACAATACTGAATTTCGGTAAAAAAAAAAAAAATGTCAATTTCCCGCTAACATTTAAGCATTGTTGAGGGCATTCTTAAACACCGCTGATTTGCTATAGTGTTCACCCCGGCCCTGCTGAAAAATCCAGCTTAAACCATCCTAAGATGGTTGGCTGGTTTTAGCTGGTCGACCAGCCTAGTTTTAGAGGGGTTTTGGCCATTTCCAGGCTGGTTTCCAGCTGGTCAGGCTGGGAGTTGACCAGCTAAAACCAGCTGGTTTAACCTGGTCATTTTTCAGCCTGATCAGCTAAGACCAGACTGGAAATGGCTGGAAACCAGCCTGGAAATGGCCAAAACCCCTCTAAAACCAGGCTGGTTGACCAGCTAAAACTCTTTTAAAGAAAACAGACCCTAAACGCGTTGATTTTGCAGTGGTATAAAGTTTACCGGAAACGCTTAACCCAGGTTACTGTCAAATTAAAAGTCCTTTAGCATGCTTCCGCATATACCCTATTCTTGATATCAATAATTCGGATTGTTGATATCAAAAATGCTGATTGTTGATATCAAGAATTAAATTGTTGATATCAAGAATACATATCCTGAGAATGAATAAAAGTCAAAACAGCTTGCCATACTGCATTGTTTTATTGCTCGCCGGGTTACATAGGCTGAAGCAGGGAAGCGTCCTCACAGTGTTTAGCTGGTGCCATGAACTGAAGCCTAGGAGGACACTTAAGCGTACTACTCTTAAAGAGATTGTGATTTCGTTTGATGCCTAATATGATTTTAACTGTTTTAATTAAACTTAACTGAATGATATTAAAGTGATGTTTACACCATATCTGCATTTTGAAATCGCAGCAACAGCTGGAGGTTTGTAGTTCATGTTGTTGCAATGTTTACAGTGCTGAACCTATACTTCCGGGATTCTTCCCACCGCAGCCTCGCTTTGTTTTAAAATGGTGGCCGTGTGAAATAAGCATATTATTGATTTAGAGCTTAAATAATAATAAACTTTATAACGCAAAAAAAACATTACGTACGCATATTAATTCAGCTGTTCTGTGTCAGTTATATCAGTTGACTGTTGAAATTTAAAAAAACCCAACTGGTAACCCAACTGGTTGAGTTATTAAATAAATAGCCCAATAAAGGTTAAAAATAACCCAACAAAGCCCCAAATATTTTTAACTTGATCATTGGGTTAAATAAATAACATTTTTAGAGTGTAGTTTCATGTTGTTTTGAAAAAATATTTAAAATATGTTTTATTTTGTTTTAGTTTAGGGCATCACGGTGGCGCAGTGGGTAGCACGATCGCCTCACAGCAAGAAGGTCACTGGTTTGAGCCCCAGCTGGGTCAGTTGGCATTTCTGTGTTTCCCAGTGTTGGGTTGCGCTGAAAGGGCATCTGCTGCGTAAAACATATGCTGGATAAGTTGGTGGTTCATTCTGCTGTGGCGACCCCTGATTAATAAAAGGACTAAGCTGAAAAGAAAATGAATGAATAAATGTTTTAGTTTAATAACTGAATAATGTCACATGGTGTAACAATAAAGTAACATTTTTTTTAAATATAATTAATAAAATGGAGGGCGACACAGTGGCTCAGTGGTTAGCACTGTCACCTCACAGAAAGAAGGTCACTGGTTCGAGTCCTGGCTGGGTCAGTTGGCATTTCTGTGTGGAGTTTGCATGTTCTCCCCGTGTTGGTGTGGATTTCCTCCGGATGCTCCGGTGTCCCCCACAGTCCAAAGACAGGCGCTGAATAAACTAAATTGGGCGTAGTGTATGTGTGTGAATGTGTATGGATGTTTCCCAGTACTGGGTTGCAGCTGGCAGGGCATCCACTATGTAAAACATATGCTGAATAAGTTGGTGATTCATTCCCCAGTGGCAACCCCTGATGAATAAAGGGACTAGGCCGAAGGAAAATGAATGAATGAATGAATGAATGAATGAATGAATGAATGAATGAATGATTGAATGAATGAATGAATGAATGAATGAATGAATGAATGAATGAATGAATGGATAAAACATATATAAATCTGTATCCATCCACCCAGAACTGATAATTACATAAAATCTTGAATATCACACAAATCCGATTTGTTTTTCAAATCCAATCTAAAAAACCTGCGCCATCATTTCGCAAGTGCTGAAATGTGATCTGTTTTTTCGGACAGTGTAGTCAATATCTGGTGTATCGTTTGCTATGGTAATGATGTAAGCATCAGCACAATGCCGAGATACTTTCTTTCATAGCCAGCGTTGTCATTATTGCGGAAAAAGAGAATGAATAAACCTGAAACTGTTGCATGCATACATGCTTAGAGCATTTAAAACATGCATAAAGCAAATAATCAACGTTGTGTCTTGACATCTCTTTAGTTTCTTCATTTGTAATTAACTGTAAAGTGAATGTCACGCAGTTCAATATCAGGGGCAAAGGTGAACATCTCAAATGACAAAATACGTGAAATCTGATCTGACCATGCAGACTGCAAATCAGATTTTAATTGGATTTTAAACCAACACAAATGCTCGGGTTCAGGTTTTGTAAAAACACAGCTATTGCAAATATAAACAAATTATGCCTTTTTTAAAGATTTATTAATGATTAAAACTATATTATTTCATACAGTATGTTTCAGTGATTATATTTAATATCTAATTATTATTACATATTAATTTAGTAAGTTTTGCTATAAAAAAATTTATCTTGTTTAGTAAATGTAAACTAATTAAAAACACTATTTGTGTGTGTGTGTGTGTAAGAGTGAGATGAGAGAGATACAGTGCTCAGCGTAATTAAGTACACCTCATTTTGAAAATGAATATTTGTATTCATTTCTCAGTGAATATAGGCAATGTATTTTGGTGCATTAAAACAAAGCAGATTTATTAAACTGATCTATTTATTAAAATAATATTTTAGTCACAGAACATCTTTAGAAATTGAAAGATATACAATTAAATTCAAGCTAAATATTGCAAAAAACATTATCTACAAAATTTAAATTTTCAAATAAATCTATTCAATTACTCTCAACTGAGTGTCCGCGTTTGGTTGTCGACTGAAGGGGCTCTTTTGCAAAAAAGGTTTTTTTTTTTTTTGCTCGTTTCCCTCTGGGAAATCCATCACTCATGACCTTATTTTGTTTATTATGCCCATAGTTGTTTTCCCCTAGACTTGGGGCGTAATAATTGGGGGCTCGTCTGGGATAGAGCTAGTGACATGATGCTCTGAGTTTAGTGTGTGCTCAGCATTAGTGTTTTTTTCATTATGTCCCCTCAAGTATTGCAATTTTTATAATAATGTGTGGACATTTATTTTCTCTCACCATGAAAAATATTAAATCACACAGATTGAAGAATTTTGTAAAACTGCAGAATGTATTTTGTTGCATTTAAACAAAACCGGTTTATTAAACAGATTTATATCTTTAAATAATATTACAGTCACCGAACATATTTAGAAATTGAAACATAATACAATTAAATTCAAGCAAAATATTGTAAAAAAAAATTACAAACTACAAAATTTCAATTTTCCAATAATTCTATTCAACTACTCTCAACTGAGTGTCCGCGTTTGGTTTCAAAATTTCAACAAAATTTTTCCAGTATTTTGTATCTTTTGATTTTTCATTTTTTTTTTTTTTTTTTTTTATATTTTTCTATAACATAAATTTGGGTTTACTAGTTTTTGGACTGTTATCTAAGTTATTTTGTTAGATTAGCTCCCCCCCATTGATTATTTTTTTCTTTTTTACATATTTCGCAAATGATGTTTACCAGAGCAAGGAAATTTTCACAGTATGTCTGATAATATTTTGTCTTCTGGAGAAAGTCTTATTTGTTTTATTTCGGCTGGAATAAAAGCAGTTTTTCAATTTTCAAAACCCATTTTAAGGTCAAAATTATTAGCCCACTTAAATAAAAAAATTTTTTCGATAGTCTACAGAACAAACCATCGTTATACAATAACTTGCCTAATTACCCTAACCTGGCTAGTTAACCTAATTAACCTACAGTAGATAAGCCTTAAAGTCACTTTAAGCTGTATAGAAGTGTCTTGAAAAATATCTAGTAAAATATTATTTACTGTCATCATGACAAAAATAAAATAAATCAGTTATTAGAAATGAGTTATTAAAACTATTATGTTTAGAAATCTTCTCTCCGTTAAACAGAAATTGGGGAAAAAAATAAACATAATAATTCTGACTTCAGCTGTATATGCACAAATATAATATTGTATAGCTTCCTATTAAAAATATTAATTTAAAAGAGAGATTTGTGAGGGGTACTTATATATGCTGAGCTCTGTATGTGTGTGTGCACGCACGTGTGTGTTCTATAAAACACTAAAAAACAGCTCCTTTTTTTTAAAGTCTGAGCACACAGCTTTGGTTAGTTAGTGTTCAATCTGTAAATATGCACCCTGGAATCCTCCACTTTTTCATCATTGTTGTGGAGACGTCTTTTCTTCTCCTCCCTCCAGTGTCCCCCTTCCCCTCGTCCCCTGAGAGTGCTGGAGGTCTAATTGATATGGAGCTCATGGTACGGCTTGATGACTGGGATTAGGGGAGTGAGGCAGAGCACAGCACAAATATTATTTTAGCCACATGGCTCTGCATTTAAAACTACACCAACGCGTTTGCCAAGTCATGCGTCCTGCCTCATACACTAATCAAAGACAGGCGCGACGAGAACGTATGTGTGTGTGGCACCTGGTTTTCATCACATAGTGGGGACTAAATGTTATGGTTGCTGAGAAAGATCAAATGCACTGCAAGTTACGAAAGCAGCAAATAGACAAACACTAACAAATTTAAGAAATATCTTCATTAGTCCGACAACACACATAGGGCTCTATTATTACATTCTAGGTGCAACGTCTAAAGCGCACGGCATAAAAGCATTAAGGCTGTGTCTGAATCCACTTTTGCCATTTCAAGGATGGAAAAATATGGTTTGCACCATGGTGCATGGTCTTACAGGGTTGTGCTTATTCTCTTAATTAATTATAGGTGTGTTTTGAGCATAACGTGCATTAAATCAATCAGAGTCTCATCTCACATTCCCTTTAAGTCAATTGCGTCACGCCATGGTGCATTTGCTATTTACATGGCGACTTTGTAAGTGGAACAACTGAGCGCTTCACTAGCGAGAAAACAGTTAAAACAAACCATCTGAAGCATGAGGATAAAGAACGAGCCTCCTCCATTCGGCCTCTTTACATTCTCTTTCTCTTTACTTTTAATCTTTACTTTACTCCTTTACTTTCATGGATAAGAAATGGTGTTATACACACTCCACTAAAGACAATCATTAGCCTACATATAATTAATTTGGTTTGTTAAGTGCAAAGATTTGTTTCAAAAATTCAGTTCTAATTTCCAGCAAATTAACAAATGAACAATAATAACAAAGTGTGGTCAAAAAACTGAGTTTTATCCAAACACGCGTCCTATATTTATGTAGAAAATAATAATCTTCTTTCCTTTATATCTTTTTCATTTGTAAAGATATTTGCGTATTGCTGTACATCCTGTGTGTATTAAGCAATGTGTATGCATTGAAGGTGCACAACTAACACGATCTGCGTTAGACTTTAGACCTGCTTTCAGCTGATATATTGCCCTATTTTAGCTCCTCAAAATAGCAACGTGGCAATGATGCGCCTTAACAAACCTCATTTCTAGACAGAACACCCATGAGTCCACAAAGTAGCGTAAATGGATTTGCTATTTAAACAACGTGGTGCAAAACAAGAAAATTAGGGTTGCATTGGTCTGAAAATAGCAACAAATCGTGGCAAACACGTCTTGTGCCTTATTGTGCAGGGTGTATGGCCCATTTTTATGCAAAACAGAAATGTGCTGGAAAAAGTGCAGACCACAACGGAAATGTGTCAGGGGACCCCATAACGGAAATGTGTCAGGGGACCACATAACGGAAATGTGTCAGGGAACCCCAAAAAGTGACGAACTTGGCTGCTTCCTGTTTACAGTCAATGGTGTTGTCGGAAATCTGAAAGGTCTTTTTTTTTGTCATGATGGTACAAATATATGAACAACAAGGAACTGTATGATCAGGAAACGAAAATAAACAAAAAATTAGGGATGTCCAGATCCGATCACGTGATCGGAAATCGGGCCCAATAACGCGGTTTCAGACTTGATCAGAATCAGACGTTACCTTCGGATCATGACTCGAATATATATATGCATTCTCTTTATTTTTTTAACACATCTATAGTTATGCGGTGGCGCATGACGCCACTTTGTTGCAGAGACACTATTGGTTAAATGCCGGCAAAGTAGAACACGGAAGCAGCTTGAAGCGGAAAGCGCGAGTATGTCTGCGGTCTGGAGGTATTATAAAGTTGATGACGACAAAATTGCCATAGCAAACTGTAAGATATGTAAACTTGGGATTGCCTGTCGGGTATTTTAAGTTGTGGTGCTATTTGTTTTGATATTAGATTTTTTTTTTTTTTTATTGTTGCACTAAAATTCAAAAGTGAAGAATTGATATTATTTATTTATTGATTGTTCAGAAGTGCAGTATTTGTTAACAGAGTTGTTGAATGTTAAAGTGAATTAAAGAAAAAAGAAAAAAGAAAGATCCTGGATCTGTTTCTTCACTCTTTTATTATTCTTTTTTTATGTATTATAGAAGTATCGGATTGGGTTTCGATATCGGTAGATAATCAAAATCAAATGACTCAGACTCGGACTTGAAGGCAAAAAACCTGATCAGGGCATCCCAAAAAAAAAAACTCTCAGGTCTCTGACAACACCATTGACTTGAAACAGGAAATAGCCATTTGTGGTTCCCCAGATACATTTCCATTGTGGTCTGCACTCTTTGCAGCTTGTTTCTCTATTTGCATGTGTTGCGAAAATTTGCGCATACATGAGTTGTCAGATTGATGAAGACGTCAATTCAAGTTCACAATTTGTTATGCTGGGTTCACACCAAATGTGGAATTAAGTTTTTGTGTGAGTAAATTGCTTACAAATTATTGCCACATGGCACAAATGACGCGGAATGCTCAATTGAAACCTTTGCGTGAGGGGAAAAACATCCTATGACTAAACTTGTTACCACTAACATTTTTTAATTACTTTTGTTGCGCACTCTGTGTCTTTTCCTTTGCCCCGCCGCCTTCTCCCGTCTTCTTATTTTTTGTTATCCCATAGGCTCCCATTTTTATGTGGTCCGGCTCTGGGGTGCGTTTCCCAAAACCATCGTCAGCCAAACGACCAAACTTAAATATTGTCCAAATGTCCACGTATGCTTGAAACTTTTTTTTTTTTTTGAGTTTGCACTTGTAGGGGTGGCCTGCCCTATTTATTTTGATTACTTTTGACTTTGTTTATGTTTAGGGAGGAAGGTTAGCCTCCTGTATTTTTCTTTAAAGTCTTACAGGTTATTTAGTTTATTTACTTTGCAGATTCTTTTGACACAATCTACATTGTATAAGCACTATACAAATAAAGATGAATTGAATTGAATTGAATTTTGTTTGTTATTATGGTCTGTGGCCACCCTGAAGAGATGCTCATTTAAATTGCTACTTTTTTTCTACAATCCGTGTCCGCATTTGGTTGTCAACCGAAGGGGATCTTTTACATAAGTTTTTGTTTGTTTGTTTGTTTCCCTTGGGAAATCCACCACCCATGACCTTATTTTGTTTATTATGCCCATAGTTATTTTCCCCTAGACTTGGGGAATAATAATTGGGGGCTCGTCTGGGAAAGAGCTAGTGACGTGATACTCTGAGTTTGGTGTGTACACAGTATTAGTGTTCATTAGTGTTTTCATCATGTCCCTTCAAGTATTGCCATTTTTATAACAATGTGTGGACATTTTTATTTTCGTTCTCCATGAAAAATGTTAAATCACACAGATTGAAGTATTTTCTAAAACTGCAGAATGTTTCCTGTGGGAGTAGGGTTTAGGGTTAAGGGGTCAGAATACACAGTTCCTAAAGTATTAAAATCTCACACATACTTGTATACATGGTTTATAGGGACACTACTCAGGCATACTGTATATTTAACACCTTAATAAAGTACAAACTAGTCATACACATGTCATTATACAACCCTGTAAACCACACAAACCTGTGCACACGCACATTCACAACTACACACATGTTGGGTTTTCATGCTTTCTGGGGGCTTCCAATAGACATAGTGTGTGTCTATGTGTGTGTTGTGTGTGTCTGGTCTGTCTCACCTGACAGCATGTTGTCATTTTTGATGGAGGGGAATTTAAGGGTCATTTCGTGCTTGTGCCGATGAATCATTAGATGATCCTCCGTCGGGAATCTCTGAAAAAACATGCAAGAAAAAACTGGTTGCAATTTAATCAAACCAAACACTCTGAAGAGCTTGTTCTCTTTCCATTCTGTGTTCTTGAAAAACAAAATCTTACAATTAGTGCCTCTATCGAGCGAAGTTATTTTGCCAACGTTATACTTACTGACTTGTACAACAAGACTAAGCCTTAGGCATAAACTGTCTGAAAAGATTACAATAACACCCTTCTGATTGGAAATACCTTCTCATTATGGTAATTATGTTATCTTAATTGGTGTTAAAAAGCAGATGAAAAGAATATTGCAGTTGTGTAAATGGTTCACATGAACTGACGTGCGCAGACAGATTGCGACAGGCCTAGTTTAATTGAGGAGCGGTTGAAAACAGGTGGATTGTGATCTGAAAATAGGTCTCAGGTGTGTTCTTCTGATTGCAGAAAGGAGGAAATAGTAATAAATAAATATACTTTGTGAGATACTGGACAGAAATATATTTATGTTTTCTAAAACAGCAGCTTTTTTACATACTCTTTAGTATGTTTGATTCATATTACAAGTAAATTGTCCTATCAAATCATCAAATTTATATTTGTTTCTAATATGGAGTGTATTTTTATATGAAAATGATGGATACTATTGTTTATAAATATGTTGAATTTGTTTTTATTTTATAGACTCTTTTTTATTTAAATTTATGTATCATGTATGTATCATTTGTCGATACAACTCTTTAACATTTATTAAAAATAAACAATACATAAGATAACATGAGTTTAGTGTTTATTAATCTGCTTATTAATGAGAAATTGACAATTCTGTCATTATTTACTCTCCCTTAACTTAAGTTTCTTTCTATCTTCAAAAGAAGATATTCTGAAGAAAGCTAGAAACTTGTAACCATAGACTTAGTATTTGTTTATAGATAGACATAGATATATCATTAGTTTTTTTTTTTACTATGGAAGTCAATGGTTACAGGTATCTTCTTTTGTGTTCAATAGAATATAGAAACTTATAAAGGTTTATAACCATTTGAGGGAAGTTCAATAATAAGTAATTTCTATTTTGTGTGAACTATCCTTCTAATCTTTGTGAATATATAAAACAATGCAGCTTTTTGTTATTAGTTAGCTCAAGTTTTTTCAGTTCAATTCATCTTTATTTCTATAGTGCTTTTACAATGTAGAATGTGTCAAAGCAGCTTCACAAAGAAGATTATAGTAAATTGAAACTGTGTCAGTCCCGTTTTCATGAGTTTAAGTTCAGTTTAGTTCAGTTCAATGTGGTTTTCACTGCTGAAAGTCCAAACACTGAAGAGCAAATCTATTAATGCGCAGCTCCACAAGTCCTGAACCATGCAAGCCAGTGGCGTCCATTTTTAACTTAAGCAGACACATTAATGCATGTTATTAAATGTTGGAATGGAATATGAACTAATAAATTGATGTATAATTATCTTTAATCATAAGTACATATTGTCTTACATACAGTCTTAGAATTTTGTGCTGTATTAGATATGGACATTTGTTTATTTGGAGTTGAAATATTGTTTTTTTGTCAAATTTTCCTTTTAAATGTGCTTTAATACAGTTTTAATTTGATTAACTCATATAATTTAATTCTGTATGTTTTTTTTTATTTATTATACTTACTTGGTGATTATTTTATGATTCTTTTAATCTTGTTGATGTAAAGCACTTTGAATTACCATTGTGTATGAAATGTGCTATATAAATATACTTGATTTGCCTTGCCGTAGTGTAGTTTTTATAAATCTTTATTTCGGGTTTAAAGTTATTTGACTACTGTAAAATACTGTAGCTACAAAAATATATATTAATTTAGGTAACGTTTTGGATATCATGTGTTTTTTTATTATCATTATTATTATTATTATTATTATTATTATTATTATTATTATTATTATTATTATTATTATCATCATCATCATCATCATTATTACTTATTTATTTTATTTAATGGTATATTACTACTACTACTACTACTATTACTATTATTATTATTGTTAGTATTATTGATTTTATTGTTACTAATATTATTATTATTATTATTATTATTATTATTATTATTATTATTATTATCATTATTACTATCAATATTACTATAATTAAATAATTTTATTATTATTATTATTATTGTTGTTGTTGTTGTTGTTGTTGTTACTACTACCACTATCAACATCATAATTATTTATTTATATATTTATTTTATTTAATGTTATATTATTATTACTACTACTATTACTATTATTATTATTATTATTATTACTATAATTAATTTTATTATTATTATTATTATTATTGTTGTTGTTGTTGTTGTTGTTGTTGTTGTTGTTGTTACTACTACTACCACTATCAACATCATCATTATCATCAGCATGATCATTACTTATTTATATATTTTTTTAATAAAATTTATATTATTATTACTACTACTACTACTACAATTATTATTATTATTATTATTATTATTATTATTATTATTATTATTATTATTAATTACTACTATTATCATCATCATCATTATCATTAATATTTATATATTAATTTATTTATATATTTATTTTTTAAATATTTATATTATTATTACTACTACTACAATTATTATTATTATTATTATTATTATTATTATTATTATTATTATTATTATTATTATTAATTATAATAATTTTATTATTCAATCATTCATTCATTTTCTTTTCAGCTTAGTCCCTTTATTAATCTGGGGTCGCCACAGTGGAGTGAACCACCAACTTATCCAGCATATGTTTTACGCAGCGGATGCCCTTCCAGCTGCAACCCATCACTGGGAAACATCCATACACACTCATTCACGCACATACAATACAGACGATTTTAGCTTGCCCAATTCACCTATACCACATGTTTTTGAACTTGTGGGGGAAACCGGCGCCAACACGGGGAGAACATGCAAACTCCACACAGAAACGCCAACTGACCCAGCCGAGGCTCGAACCAGCGACCTTCTTGCTGTGAGGCGAACATGCTACCCACTGCGCCAATAATAATAATATTATTATTATTATTATTATTATTATTATATTATATGGGGCAGCACGGTGGCGGTGGTATGGGTGTTTCCCAATAATAGGTTGCAACTGGAAGGGTATCCTCTGCGTAAATCATATGCTGGATAAGTTGGTGGTTCATTCCGCTGTGGCGAACCCCCGATTAATAAAGGGCTAAGCTGAAAAGAAAATGAATGAATGAATTATACTATAATTGTTAATTAATTTTTTTTTTATTAGTTGCACTTTCGATGTTAGTTACTTTGTTAAAACTCTGTTGGGTACCACTATGTTGAAGGAACCAGGAACCATGCATTTTAAAAATGACAGTTCTTAAATGATTTCCCATGTCTATGGGGATTCCACCTCACCCAAAGAAACCCCAATCCAAGTATTCATATAAAACCCCACTGGATGCCATTTGCCTCAACAGGATAGTGTTTCACTGTTGTTGTCTGTGGTGCCGTTTCACATTGAGCTGAAGTTCTCTCGAGTTACAAGACCGTTCGTCTTTGCCTTTGTCTTCTCAGACTCACCTGAGAACAGCCCGGGGCGCTGCACACGTACGGCCTTTCCTGCTCCGAGTTCATCACTGTCACTGGCTCCTCATACACCTGAACACAAAGCAGAAATCAGGGGCGCCTCCAGGACTCAAAATATAAAGACCCACGCTCACATTATGTCACTAACGCATTGTGTGCCAGAGATAAAAAACTCGGGAAGATGCTGTTACGAAATCTCAGTGAGTATTTGGTGTCTTGAGAGCTGGGAGAGGATAGTCAAAGCTGGAGGTGTAAGCTCTGTTCACACCAAACATGATAATGATGAGTATAATAATACTTGGTTAGCACTGTCGCCTCACAGCAAGATGGTCGCTGGTTCGAGTCCCGGCTGGGTCAGTTGGCATTCCTGTGTGGAGTTTGCATGTTCTTCCCTTGTTCATGTGGATTTCCTCTGGGTGCTCCGTTTTCCCCCACAGTGACATGCGCTATATAGGTGAATTGAATAAACTACTGGCTGTACTGTATGTGTGTGAATGAGTGTGTATGGATGTTTTGCAGTACTGTGTTGCAGTTGGAAGGGCATCCGCTGTGTAAACATATGCTGGATAACTTGGCGGTTCATTCCGCTGTGGAGATCCCTGATGATTAAAGGGACTAAAGCCTGATTTTTACTTCTGCGTCGAGTGATCAGCGGGACCCACAGTGCCTGCCCCTTGCGCGTAGCTGTGCATTTATGCGTGTTGTTTGTGTTGCTCTGCAATAACACTCCTGAAATGCTAGCTGGCATTAGGTTCTTTTGTTCCTCTGTGTCGAGTTTCTTTGAGGGTATTTTGTTTTTTTGAATGCTAAAACTCACTCATTCTGAGGTGGGAACCAGCGAATGCAGGACCGGCACGTCCATAGAGGCGACCTAAAATAGTGAGGGCCAACATGCTGCTATATTGGCATGCATAACGTACTTCCCGCCGGCTCGCGTAGACTGAGGTCACCAGAAGTTGCTCACTCTCTGTTGAAATGAACTTGCCGCTTTGCCACTGCGAGTCGTTTGTAGTGTGAATGAGGCTTTAAGCCGAAGGAAAATGAATTAATTAATTAATGATAACTACAGAAGTGGGTTTTTTCTTCCAAAACATGATTTAATGGTCATAAAACATTGAATTGGTTGCTTTAAGCAAGGTTGTTTTCATTCATTCATTTTCATTCGGCTTAGTCACTTATTTATGAGTGGTCGCCACAGCGGAATGAACTGCCAACTATTCCAGCATATGTTTTATGTATACAGCAGATGCCCTTCCAGCCGCAACCCATCTATACACTCACCCATTCACACACACTCATACACTATGGCCAATTTTGTTTACCTATTTCACTTACACCGCATGTCTTTGGAGCACCTGGTGGAAACCCGCGCGAACAAGGGGAGAACATGCAAACTCCACACAGAAATGCCACCTGGCCCTGCAGGGACTCAAACCAGTGACCTTCTTGCTGTGAGGCAACAACGCTAACCACTGAGCCACCATGCCCCCCACTCCCTTAATTGTTAATTAAAATTCATTCATTCATTCATTTTCTTGTCGGCTTTGTCCCTTGCGGGGTTGCCACAGCGGAATGAACCGCCAACTTATCCAGCGCGATTTTACACAGCGGATGCCCTTCCAGCCGCAACCCATCTCTGGGAACTTCCACACACACATTCACACTCATACACTATGGACAATTTAGCTTACCCAATTCACCTGTACTGTGGGGGAAACCGGAGCACCCGGAGGAAACCCACGCGAACGCAGGGAGAGCATGCAAACTCCACACAGAAACACCAACTGACCCAGCCCAGCTGAGGTTCGAACCTGCGACCCAGCGACGTTCTTGCTGTGAGGCAACAGCACTACCTACTGCGCCACTGCGTTGCCCTGTTAATTAAAATGTATTAGTTAATTAGAATTAGTTAGTTAATTAAAATCAAAATTCAAAATTCACAATAAATTAAAAAATAAAATGAAATGAATCTAACAACATTCACTGGTGGAAAAGTTCCTGTAATTACATTTTTACAGGCAAACACGTCAGTCAAGCACAAGATTATATACAAAAACTTCTTTTATGTGTTCTAGGCTTGCTTCGCTTGCCAAAAAAATGTAAACAGCATGTTTAACTACACTGTAAATAAAAATCTACGTTAAAACAGCACTGCAACTGATGATCAACAGTACAAATTACAAATTGCACCTCTTCCCAACAGGGAAAACCACCAACAATCAAGAATACATGATAATATGGTGTCATGACATTGCAATCAAAAATGCCATCATAATGGAAGGGCAACAACAGCCACCATCATAACGAAAGGTAATCAATTTGGCCAGTGTATGGTTGAGCTCTTGAAAACTTTCAAAGCATTTTCCCAAATACAGTGTTCAACATATATAAGTTCACCCCTCACAAATCTATCTTTTAAATTCATATTTTTAATAGGAAGTCATACAGTTGTGCATATACATTAGATTAGTCAGTAATGAAGCCAAATCTGGAGCTATTCTAACAAGATAACTTGATAACACACAAAAACTAGTACAGCTAAATTTATATGTTATAGAAAAATATTAAATACAAATAAAAAAAGGAAAAATCCTAAGAAGCAAAAAAATTGAAATATTTAGTTTTTTTTTGTTTTGTAGGTTGTATTTTTTGTGATATTTGGCTTGAATTTAATTGTATTATCTTTCAATTTCTAAATATGTTTAGTGACTAAAATATTATTTTAATAAATATATCTGTTTAGTAAATCTGTTTTGTTTAAATACACCAAAATACATTGCCTATATTCACTGACAAATGGAGAAAAATATTCATTTTCAAGATGGGGTGTAGTCAATTATGCTGAGCACTGTATAAATACTGTCAAAATAAGATTTGTCACCAAAAATCATTCTATTTGCTGTAACACGGAGAAAGATGTGAGAAACCACAAAATCACCCCAGAGTGGATGAAAACATAACAGCACACCCGGGTTAACAATGCAAAACTACAATAACCCTGGCTTTGAGCACAACAAATATGAGAAATCTTTGGTATGTCCACCTGTTTCAGCAATTACAGCATAAAGTCAGTATTTTTCCTGAGAACGTGATGTTATCATGCCTTCCTTTGAATTCTGTGAAGAAACATAATGATGCAACATTGACAGTGAAAAAAAGGCCTAGATTTTTTCTGTTTGTTATGAAGAAAATGACCCAATTCTTCTAATGGTGACTCTATATGGTTTAAAGAGCACAATGATTACTTTTTACAAATTGTATTCTTTTGAAGGGCACTGACGAATTCAACAGATACAACTGAAACCTCTCCTAAAAAATGGGTAGTTTCAGCCAAAAATGAAAATTCTGTCATCATTTGTACATATTTGTTCCAAACCTGTTTTAGTTCTTTCTTCTGTTGAACCCAAAGGAACATATACTGAAGAATATTGAGGGGGGGGGGGGGGGGCTCAGCCATTTACCTGCATAGCATTTTTTGTTCCTTCTACGGATTTCAATGGTTGCATTTTTCCAACATTCTTCAGAGTATCTTTTTTTTGTGTGTTTAACAGAAGAAAGAAATTCATAAAAATGTAGAACCACTTGAGTTGTGAGTATATCGTTTTGGGTGAACTGGCCCTTTAAATATTCCAGGTATTCAAATAATTTAAATATCTCTATATTTTACTCCAGACTGGTTAATTGAAATGATCTTTTGGTTTTTGGTATTCTTGTATTTAAAGGGAAAGTTCACCTAAAACAAAAATTCCTGTCATTACTCACCCTTCACTTGTTGCAATCCTGTTTCTTTTTTCTAATGAACCCAAAAGAAATTATTTGGAAAAATATTTGAAAAATTTGAGGGTAGAAAAAAACATTTATAACCACTGACTTCCATAGTATTTTTTTACAGTACTATGGAAGTCAATGGTTATCAGTTTGTACCGATTTAAGTAAATAGTGACTTTGCTTGTTTGTTTGTTTCAAGGTTGTTATAGTTAACGAAAAAAACGAAAACTAAAATGTAAAGTAATTGTCGTTAACTGAAATAAAAAATAAAAACGAAAGTTTAAAAAAAAAATAGAACTGAAACTGTACTGTGTACAAAACTAACTGAAGCTAACTAGATTATAGCAAAAACCTCCTTCGTTTTCGTATTTGTGAATGTATTTAATATATAATCATGCTGTAAGCCGTTTAGAAGTACAGAAGTAAATCTAATTCGCGCTGCAGGTGTTTGACCCTTTTGCACCTCAGAGTCTGTAATCCTGCTGCCATTGGCCAGATTGAGTCAGTTCTCCACCAGTCAGTCCTCGCTGTTGCTCCCGCGACAAAAACAACGAGTGGACATGACAGCAGCACGGTGACAGCATTACAGGGACTTAAAACTATTACTTTAACACATTTGTGCCCAATAATGGGTTTTATTTCTGTATCGCGAACGCGAACGAATCTTTTTAACCGGATCTTCTAAGTGAACCGGTTGAACTAGTTCACCAAAGCGAACTGAATCATTTGAAACGATTCGCGTCTCCAGTAAGCACTTATCCACAAACGACTTACTTTTTAACAAGCCTAATACCCCCCTCTGGCTCTAAATAATCCAATATATACTCTCATTCAGTTATTAGAACAGTAACGTTACACTGAGATCATAATTGAGCAGCGGTGAACCGATACTGCGCATGTGCGATTCAGTGAACCAACCCCAAACAGCACATGACAGCCTGCCGTGAACTAAACTTGAACAACTGCAGCGCGGGTAAACCGAGGGCTTAAATGAGTGGATCTGGTGAAAAAACGTAAGTTTATTTCATAACAGAAAATCGTAATGGAATTTGAATAAGTGAATCATGATTCAGTTGGGTTGCAAAACTTTACTGTAAGACATTTTTCAGATCAGAATCAGAATCAGTTTTATTGCCAAGTGTGCTTCACACACACAAGGAATTTGTTTTGGCTACAGAAGCTTCCAGTATACATAAAGTGACAAGTGACAACACAAAATTAAATATGAAAAAAGAAAAAGGCGATAAACATTAAACAGAGATGCAGTAAGTAAAAAAAAAAAAAAAAAGATCGTATGATGTTTTAACTGACTGAAATTACTATTGCTGACTACATAATTTTGGTATGTTGAGTCCAAACATCCGCGTTTAATATCTGAACTTCCCATCACTACTGTATCTAACCTCAGAGCAGCCTTGCACACATATTGTACTTAAGGCTGCTATATTGTGGGCTGTTGTATTTGAATTTGAGGATGAGTATGGTAGTGGTAGATGATAGTGGTCATGTGTCCTCTAAAAACAGGTTTCAAAAAAATGTATGGCTGAGTTTTTATTATACAGTATTTATTCTATTGATTTTGACCTAACAAATATCCTTATTTAGAAAAAAAAACTAAAACTAATACTGAAACTAATAAAACTAAACTAAAACTAAGTTATTTCAAAATATAGAAACTAATTAAAAAAAACTAGTAAATCAGCCTCTAAAAACTAATTAAAACTAACTGAATTTGAAAACAAAAAGTCAAAACTAAATAGAAACTAAAACTAATGAAAAATCCAAAACTATTCTAACCTTGGTTTGTTTGTGTGTGTGTGGAGGATGAACTATTCCTTTAACCCCTTTGATGCACAAAATAGGTCTGAAGTAAACCAATTGAATTTTTATGTTCTGTCTTTGCAAGAAATTATTTTCATTGTTCAGGATTCCAGTCAATATTTCATCTTTCATTTTTTTTCTTTCATACCTTTTGAATAATACATTACTTGCAAAATGACCAAATATCAAAGATTTCTATAGGAGGTTTTTTTACCCATATGCAAAATCAATGTACAAGCATAAAAACTGTTTGTTTATAAAGTAAGAAAAAATGGTTTATGATTTGTGGAAATAAACAAAGAGATACATGATGAAAGAATACCTGCAATAATCATTTTGAAAACACATTTCTTTTTAAAGATTCAGCAAAGAAACAGAATGAATATTGGTCATTTTAGACCCATTTTGTGCATTAAAAAGATTGCATATACAGTAGCTTGCGCATCAAAGGGTTAACAAGTAAACATAATAAAACAGTGAATTAAGAAAAATTTGACTGTGTAGTGGAAAAAAAAATAACTTCAAAGATTGCAATACCAAGATGTGGACACTTGAGGTTCTTCTTTATGCTTTATATTACAGGCTGCTAGTCTAGTTTGCATAGCTTTCCTGAACCCTTGTTAATTATAACAAATACTTTTTCAATATATTCATTGTCAGTTAAGCACTTTTGAAAGGTGGATTTATAGAGATGGGTCACACAAAATCTTAATTCTGTCATTATTTACTTACCCTTTACTTGTTTAGAACAGGATGAGTTTCTTTCTTCTGTTAACCACAAAAAGAAAATATTCAGAAAAATTCCGAAATCCTGTTACCATTTACTTCCATAGCATTTGTTTTTCCTACTATAGAAGTCAATGGTTACAGGTTATCAGCTTTCTTCAAGATATCTTCTTTTGTGTTTAACAGAAGAACAAAACTCATTTTGGGTAAACTATCCCTTTAATGTCAAACAGTCAACTTCTCCTCCTTTAAATGTATGAGCACTTTATATTTCAATGTATTCTGACTGGTTCTGAGTGTTTAATTGTTTATCAGCTGAAAAAAAGGGCTCTGAAAATGATTCCAACAATATTGTTTTTCTACACTGCTATCAATATAGCGATGGTCTGATTTTTGATATCTGATTTTTAGAATGATATCATTGTCCTTATTTTTATAGTTATCGTCCTTGTGACTGGCCCTTCAGTGTAAACTTTAGGAGGGAGCTTTGAGATGTTAAACTGACCCCTGAAGAGTCACTGTGCTCCTGGGTCTCCATGGTGCCATTGTTGACCACAGGATAAGATGTAAAGGATCCTCTCAGTGTTGTGCGGGCAAGTCTGTGGCTAAAACCAGACACAATGCACCGAGGTCAGCGTATCAATGAACTGCCCGTCATTAGCAGATCTTCTGACACCTAAACTGCCCTTTTAATACCTCACCGGCCATGACTTTAGCAGTTCAGATCAGGCAGGTCAGGGACAAATAAGAGCTAGATAAAGAAAAGGAAATAACTTTTAAAATCGTGAGAAATGTTTTCTTTGTTGCTTCACACTAGGCAAAACGTCGTTGTTTTGGAAAAATAGGTTCACTTTAAAAATGTAAACACTATGTAAAAGTAATAAAGTAATTTTCTTGCTCCTTGAGTGTGTGTATTTTGTATTTTTAAATAGTTTAATGTAGAATTTTGATATAATTTAATTAATTATTTATTATTAGCATTCATTATGCAAAAGAAACATGTATCATATTCAACGCTGGTATTTTACAATGTCATTACTGTAATAAGATACATATTTAATTTTATTTCATATACTGTATTTCAATATATCTTATAAATTACTTATACATTTTTATTTTTTATTTTAGTTGAATTCAATTGTACACAATTATTTTGAGGTATATTATTGGCAAAAACAACATTTTTATTTTATATTTTTAATATAATTAATATAATATTTTTTTATATAAAATCAGTAGTGATTATTAAACCACACTGAACTGAGCTAAACTGAACTGAACTTAAACACTGAAAACTGAACTGACACTTTTTCAATTTACTATAATCTTCTATGTGAAGCTGCTTTGACACAATCTACATTGTAAAAGTGCTATACAAATAAAGGTGAATTTAATAATTATATATATATATATATATATTATATATATATATATATATATATATATATATATATATATATATATATATATATATATATATATATATATATATATATATATATATACTCAACAACTATAAATAAATTAATAGATAAACAAACAAACAAACAAATAAATACATAGATAGATAAACAAACAAATAAATAAATAAATAAATAGATAGATGAACAAACAAACAAATAAAGAAAGAAGTAAATAAATAGATAAGCAAACAAACAAACAAATAAATAAATAAATGAAAAGTTATTTCATCTAACTAAATAAACATCAAGAGAAAAAAGGAGGTTCATGTAATTGACCCAGGTCAGTTTTCAGATCAATTGTTAATGCTGAAATACAGTTGCCTCTATCCAATAGAGCGATAATGTGTGTGACAAGACAGCAAACTGACAGGGTGACAAATTATGGACAAGGCAATAAAGGATAAAATTCATTACAATGACAAAAATCTGAATTATTTCTATTGTCCATTTTACAAGTGCTGATTAAAGACCAATGACAAATCTCTCTCGCTCTCTCCATCTCACCATGAGAACAGGAATCCCCCGTTCAGTGCCATGATGCTGCTAAATGCCATGGATGACAGACTGACAATGGAATGGTATGCCAACCATTCAAGCATACGGGGTGTAATCGGGCCACTTGTCTGATGTTGATGCAATGTAGTTTGCCATCGGTTTTCTTATGTGGGCCCACATAGAGCCCTCTACTGTCAACATAAGAAGTGTTTCACAGTTCAAAATAGATCAGACATCAATTTAGCAGGTGATGATCTATAGGTTTAGGCATCACACCAGTATACCCTTGTGAAAGCATCAGTTTTAGCTCAAATAGAAGAGCATGTTACTGACAATGCCATGGTTTTTGATTTGATTCCCAAGAAAAGCAAGAACTTAATATGTGTAACTTCAAAGTAATGCCAGTTACTTTTGATAAAAAATGTGTAAATGGTGTTAAAAATGATGAAATACAGTGTGGCTGTGTTTACTTTTTAAAACAATCATTTTTAGGATTAAGGTGCACCACTGAATCATTTAAAAAATGATTCAGTGGTGCACCTTAATCCTAAAAAATGATTTGGTCATATATCAAAATAAAACAACTGTACTTCTGAATATGTTTATTTTTTAGATGAGCAAAGTGTTTTACAATCCGATAATGTCTTGATGGATAAAATCATGGACAGTTTTCCAAATATCGGGATTCTCAGAAGTGAAAGTCTTCAAACTTATTTCTGTCATGAACACTCTCGAGATTTAGCATGGTAATGAATATGTATATGGCTATGTTGATGTATGTAGTCTTGGCGGAATAGATCTGCTACGCTGCTGTTGTGGCTGCTTTGATTGTTATGGCAGAGCAAGTACCGAGACCTGCTACTGCACACAGACATGTAATCTGAGAATATAACACACAGCTGCTGCAAACATAATATATGTTACCACCCTAGCAGATCTAACACAGGTGGATCTGGGGTTAAGGAGGATCTCCAAAAACGCGCTGCAGCTTAACAGCGTACAACAACGTGGAGCATGATGAGGAGCAAGCTCATTGGCTGCAAGGTGGCAGCAACCAATCTCCTGTGCCATGTAGTTAATGACACAGGTTAGCAGATTACATGACCTATCAGCCTGTGCACGAAGAGTTTCAAAGGCAGAGATTTCACATAGTGGTGAACAGAAACTATAACAGACTACATTTTCACCTCTTAATTTGCCCTAGTGGCAAAATAAAATAAAAATTGTAAGCCTAAAAGGCCTAATCTCTACACTGCAAAAAAAGGTTTTCAGCCTTACATTTTTTTGTTGAATCAAATGAACTTCTCTAGTCATCTCAACTTAAATCAATCAAACAGAGTAAAAATATTATATACAACAGAGAAAAAAATGATTGAGACATTACTTGCATGGTCATAAGTAGGAAATCTGCTGATATTTTTTTGCTATTTTTGCGGAAAAGTTTGTAAAAAGAAATCTGCTGAATTATGTGGAATGACTTTGTGAGTATCGTATCTAAAAACTTAATATATTATATTTAAAAAATTGTATGTTTTAAACTTTTATTTAATGTTTACAATGCAAATCGAATTAGATCCAATTATTTGGTAAACAAAGCAAGTCTATCATATATTATATCTACTAAAAGACAGAAAATATTACTTTACAAACAGTATTGTAAATAAGTGTGTATTTTGTATTTTTAAATAGTTTAATGTAGAATTTTGATATAATTTATTTAATTATTTATCATTAGCATTAATTATGCAAAAGAAACATGTATCATATTCAACCCTGGTATTTTATACTGTCATTACTGTAATAAATAAAACAAAATATATCAAACACATTTTCACATCAGTCAATAATATTACTGAAAATAATTTTCAAAAAACAAAATAAATATAAATTTACACACATTTTCACAAGTAAATAAATAGACTCTAAAAATCTGCAGATTTCTGTGAGTGCAGATTCCGTGTGGGCCTAGTCATAGGAAAATGTCTAATTTGCTATCAATCCATAAGTCACTGTATTATATAAACACTTGCGATATATTGAAGGAGAAAATATTATAGATGATTTGCACACATCATGGAGCCGCTGTCAATTTGTTGCCTATACTGAAATCTGTTTTGAAAATGCCTCTGTTCAAATCTTTTTCGAACTTGCAATTATGCGTACTACAGTATGCAGGGAGCATCGCTACTGGCCACATACTTACAAGATAAGATATTTAGTTGGGTTCCCATCACCTTGTGTTAATGCACATTTAAAAGTATTGCATGAAAAATGTGTGATGGAAATGCCTTTTTTTTTTTTTATTCCTTAAAGTCCCCAAGAAATCAAAACTAATCATATAATTTTGTTAGCTCACATTTCTAGTTTTGTGGTGAACAATTCATCTGAGCATGTCAATAACAAAAAAAATAGTTTGCCCTTCTAATCTTTAATTGAAATCTGAAAATGCACTTCCTGTTTGTTTTTAGTTAATTTATCCAATTACGTGATTTTGAGGTAATGGGCGTGGCTAACATACTTAACCACACTGATTTAACTGTCAGTTTTGACAACAAACAGAAATGGTGAGCAGGGGGAGTCTGTAAAGTTGTAATAACTCTTATAAAACCCCTTTCCCGATATTTCTGAATGAAATGCCTACTTTACTACATCCATTCAGCCTGCGGTAGAAAAAACAAGCCACGCCCACTGTTTGCTCATTTAAAATTCCGTTTCTCTAGGAACTGCGTCACAATATATATATAAAAAAATAACGATCGCAGCTTCCTGTTTATTGGGACTAAAACGTTTTACGCTCACTTGAGGTTTTAGACTGCAAAAGTGTTAATGCAAATAATGGGAGATGGAAACGTCCACATGACCTATCAGCTGACTCATTTATGTTTGCCCTGTTTACTTCTGGTTACTAGGCTACCAATACTACAGTCAGAAGTATATAGTGTCTGTTGTTAAGCTTAACTAAATAGTCTTTATTACAATAAAATAGAAAAAAATAACTGTGAGAGCAGTTTCTGTGGTAGCCAAAACTGGTCATCTGGATCATTAGGACTGTTGTGTATAAAGACTCGTGCACCACCGAGACGTTTAAGGTCTCGTGACTAAATAAAGGGCACCAATGTGATCCTGCACACCAACGTGCAAAACGTCAGGCGCAAAAGTGTAATTTAAAAAAAAAAACGCCTCATGCTCGTTTTTTTCTTTTGACGCACCGTGTCAAAACTTTCTCCACCAATCAGATTGGCACTTTTGTTCACGTGCACGGAGCTGCTGAAGTTACAGTAAACAGCACTTGGAGGCGCTCAAGTGCAAAACTGTCAATGCGAGCGCACATTTGAAGAAGATACCCAGAGGCGATATAAACGTGGAGCTGCTTATTGCACTGGTCAACAATAATCATTTCTTCATCGCTAGAGCTGGAGCTGCTACTTGAACTATCCATAACAAGAAGCGTGTCAACTTTGTCTTCTTCTTCTTCTGTGTTACAAGCGGGTGTCAGAAGCTTAAAGTTGTGAAGCGCCATCTAACGTCAAGAAGTGATTTTGCATACTTTTCTGCTCGACGCCTGTGAAAATTGCTTGGGTTTGAATCCAGAAAAACTTCTCGAAAAACGCTGAAGATAAACGCAAACGAAAAGCGTCCCGGTGTGTACGAGCCTTAAGATCAAAAAATCTAAAAAAGCAGGTAAATTTGTAATATAAAGACCTTTTTATCTGGATTTTCGATAGGCACATTCTAGCACTTTAAGTAGCTAAAGTAATAAATAAAAAAATCTTGATAAATACTTCAATAAACACAAACCAGGGGTGCGTTTCCCAAACAACGACATAAATCGAGGCTGAACTATTATAGTACGATGCATCGTTTGGCATATAAACAATGCATTGACCAGTGTTTCCCCAAAACCGTAGTTTTCAGTTGCAGATCCATCGTTTGAACTATGTTAGTTATAACGTAAAACCTCCATAATGACGCTCTAAACGGGGTGGAGTAACATCATTTTTTGTATAAAATTATAGTTTTACACACGCACTTTAAAAAAATGCAATATTAGTTTTGCTAAAAACATGCGCTCGTTTTCTATATTAACTGAAATATATGTAAACAGCACATATAGTGCCAATGTTTCCTTTACAAATATTATTGAGAATATTCCATATTCTATGCTAAAACACTGCAGAAATGTTCTAACCAGGCCCATGTCATATACAGTAGGCTACAGACACATTTCTTAATAAATAACCTACTATAAATTTAAACAATTAAAGTATTAAGTATGCTAGTATGCTATTAACTATGCTATGTTTTTTGTTTTCACAAGCTTTGGAGACGTAACGTAAATTCTGCTTTTATATAATAGTCACCTATAGCTTTCGCCATGAGCCACGGCTGCATTCAAAATGACATTAGTTAATGACTAAGAGAGATGACTTTTTAAAAAAATAATTCCAAGTTTAAATGCCAGAATGTTCTAAACGAATAGGGCATAGGGGGGATAAATGGGAATAGAACATAACCAGGAACTATGCTTCTAACCACAGCTCTAGAGGTGTAGTTACAAGCATACATGTTTGCAACGCAGTTTGCGAATGTTCGTTGCAACTGCGGGATTTGGGAAACACTAAATCAACAAACTGTGTTGTAACGACGGAACTTGCAACCTTAACGATGTTTCAGAAACGCAACCCCGGGTCAGTATAGAATCTATAGACATATTAGTTCTCTAGATAATTAGAAATTTGTGTAATGTGTTTAAATAATAATATAAGTATCATTCGAAAACTGGAACTACTGTACATTAAATACCCAAACGTACCAGATATACTAAACATACAATCTTATGTAGCCAGTTCCCCTTTTTGGAAGCAAAATCTTTTTTGCTAAATATTTCAAGTCATTTATGAGAATGTAAATGTAACTGGACTATGAATCGGGAATCAATGAAATCTATGTAACACATAGTAAGTTATGTGTAACTGACTTAAAATAATCATAGCAAACTGGAAAACAAAACACTAAATATATTAATACTAAATGTGGTAGCTAAAACATCATCAAATTGACCAAAATACTGTGAGAATGTAAAAAAATGAGGGATGTACACTAAACAAATTTTTGTTAAATATCTATAGAAATTTTAAATAACTGCTTTCTTATTGTATGTACTTTCAAGTGAAATTATTACTCCAGTCATTATTACTTTTTTTACTATTACATTAATAATAATAATAATTAATTTTAGAGTGATTTCTGAAGGATCATGCGAGTCTGGAGTAATGAAGCTAAAAATTCATCTTTAAAATCACTGGAATAAATGATTAAATTAAACTATAAACTACCTTTGAACAGTTATTTTATAGTGCAGTAATATTTCACAATTTTCCAATTTGTACTGTATTTTTCATTGCAGCCTTGGTGAGCAAGAGAAGCTTATTTTAAAACATTTACAAATGGTACTGGCCCCAAACTTTTGGACCGGTAGGTGTATGTCCATCTGTGGAGTTTTTCTTCTAGATCATTGGAATTCTAAATCTTTAAATTTGGTCATATTTACACAGGAACTACATTAATTACAAAGCATGACCAAATATGGCAAATACCAAAACGATATCAATTTTGAATCAGATATTGAATGCAATATCAAAAAAAATGTATATGTTTAAAAATTAATATTTAATAATTAAAAAAACTATCCACATCGATCTGTGGACGAAGAATCTGTGTGCGCGCTGATTAAAAGACGGCAACGAATGCTTCTGATTATTTTATCGCAACAGTGAAAACACTGTAGTCGAATTTGGCTGTATGTCATGCACCACAGGTGATCATAAACTTCAGCAGCATTTCTAACACCTGCTCTGGGAATTTTACAGCACCCTTATGTAAGTTTTGTGCGAAAGAGTAACAGTATTATGGTCTACAACAGCCTAATGAGACACAGCTGTAATAGTCCATGACAGCCAGAGTCGAGTCCCCTCAAATACAGCAGCAAACAGGACTAATGACTGTGGCTAGGTATTGACACACGGCTTTAGACAGCTAACAAACACTTTTCCAAATGCGTGGAAAATAAACACGTTTGGAACTCTGAACGATGAAGAGTATGAATTCAAATACTTCAGGTCTGGATATACATGAGCCCGGCTGTGTGAACGCTTTCATACACCATTTTGCAAGTGCATTTTTTTCCCCGTCCGATTGGTCTAGCCGACTGCTTCCTCCCATGCAGTCAAAACATGCAAATTTGCTGTTATGTTAACCAGACTTTTTTAGCTTACAGTGCGGCCTTGGGGCAGAAACCCTCCAGGCGGCTTCTGACATGCGGCCCTTTGGGACACAAGGTCTGGACAGGGTGTTTCTGACATCAAGAACACGTCTGCTAAATGACAAGCCACTAAAGCATTTTTTTTTTCTGTTTTATGTCTCCATCGTTCCTTTATCAGCTCTCCAAGTCTTTACCCGCATATCTCCTGTTCCACTCTATTATTGTTTTCTTGGCCTTACTTCATTTTTCTTATTGTCAATTGAAATTGGTAATTTTGGCTGCTCAATTTGGTTGTCAGTTCAATTTTGTCTATAGAAATGCTTTTGTTATTATCTGAAAACATTTTGGTAACTTAAAAAGACAGCTTTCAGCTTGTTTTATTCACTCCCATGTCAAAGCAAATCTGTAATTCTACTTTCAAAATGTTGTAACAAATTGATCTCCCTTGACTTTCAGTGTATAGACAAAAAAATGACATTCTCAAAATCTTGGTGAAATACAACATTCAGCAAGACAGAAAGAGTACAGGACCCTTTTCAGATATTCTCATTCATAAATCAAACTTCATTGCATTTTTAAATATACTGTACACTTTATTCAAGGCTGTAACCATGTCTTGAACACTGAGGGGTTTCCACGGGGTCTTAAAAAGTCTTAAATTTTCAAAAGCAAAATTTTTTTGGCCTTAAAAAGTCTTAGATTCGCTGAAGTATTGTGTTGTAAGTCTTAAATAATTTTAAACAGATCTTAATTTCTCTCTGTCCAAGTAAAGCTACCCCAATCTGGCCGACATCCAACCACCTATAATCCATCTCAAAACTTCTTTTTTATATTTAAGTTTTTTATTGCAAAGAGATTCATTTCACAAACCGCTGTTAGACATTTTACAGCAAAATCTGCAACTTAAATTCCCTAATCATGGAAAGAATTCTAGAGCAACACATCCATTATTACAAAAACTATTTACCGAAGTTACCAGACCATTAGAAAAATCCTTAGTGTTTAGCCCTGTATAAGTCTAAAATTTAATTTATAATGGTCTTAAAAGGGTCTTAAAACGTCTTAAATTGATTTGAAGAGACCTGCAGAAACTCTGCTGTCATTAATAATTGTTCATATAATTTTTTTAGTCTGTTAATTGAGGAAATTAATGAGTAAATGATTAAAAATTTTATTATAAAATAATATTATTAGTAAAATAGAAAAATAACCGTTACAGTCCTTTAAAACAAATTTCAATCTATTTTAATAGCTTTTTAAACTATTTCAGAGTACCAAAAAAGTGAAAGTGTGCATAATAGCAGTGAAAAGCGGTAAACGTTTATATGCTCTGCACTGTAAAAAAATCCTTGTTGCCTTCATTTTTAAGCTGAATCAAATTAACCTTATTGAGGTTCATTGAACTTATATTATGTTAAACTGACTTAAAACAGCTTGCATAACTTATAACACTAGTTAGAACATGATTAACTTAGATTAATAAGTTACAATGAATCTAAAAACATATCTGCCATGACTAATTGATCATATCATTTTTTACAGTGTAGTCAGTCACAGGTTATCATTTCCATTAATTGCATAAATTCCTTCATTTTTTTACTATGTATTTTTAACATAAATCCTAAAAACAAACTGAGCTTTATCAATATTACAAATACAAGGCAAAACGTCTCTAATTATTGTCTATATGGCCCTAGTTTGGCAACACCTGCTGTGTAAGTCTTTATAGTACAACTGCTTAAAAAAGTGGCAGCAAATTTGACATTCTTCTTATGGCCAATGTAACCTCTAAATAAGCTTTTCCCTGTTGGAAAGCTTTAGAAATTATATTGTGGATTTATTTTGTTATTTTTTTGCCACAAGGGCAAATTAAAATGCAAAAATAAATACATTTTGTTGCAGTTTCCGTTTACCACTACAGAAAAGTACCTAAAAAGTAGCACTTTCACTACTCAAAATGCGAAAATGTCTCTTGATTCATCCATCAGAAATGATCGGATTGTGCATCTAAAAAAGACACTTTCAGAAATACAGTAGTAAGTCCACTAAAGCATTTTTTTTCTGTTTTATGTCTCCATCGTTCCTTTATCAGCTCTCCAAGTCATTATTGTTTTCTTGGCCTTACTACATTTTACTTATTGTCAATTGAAATTGGTTATTTTGGCTCCTCAGTTTGGTTGTCAAATTCAATTTTGTCTATAGAAAGGACTTTGTTGTTATCTGAAAACATGTTGGTAACTTAAAAAACAAGCTTTCAGCAAATCTGTAATTCTACTTTCAAAATACAAAAGGAAATATTTTGAAAAGTGTTTTGAAACAAATTTGATCTCCCTTGACTTTCAGTGTATAGACTAAAAACATGCTCAAAATCTGTTTATACAGTATATATATATATATATATATATATATATATATATATATATATATATATATATATATATATATATATATATATCTGTTATATATGTGTTATGTTATGTTATATATATATATATATATATATATAATATATATATATATATATATATATATATATATATATATATTCTTAAAATATATTCAGAATATTAGAGAAATATTACATTTATATGTGTAAATATATTCCTTTAAGCAAATTAAAGTGACCATTTTACTTCCGCGGTCTGACATCTAGTGAAATACAATATTCAGCAAGACAGAAAGAGTACAGGGCTCTTTTTAGAGATTTTGATGACACAATTCCACTGTCAAAGCTTTAATTGTATTTTTAAAAATACTGTACGTTCATAAAAAAATTTTATTCAAGGCTTTAACCATGTCTTGAACACTGAGGCGATTTTATCTTTACTGTAAAGAAATCATGGTTGGCTTACAGTTTTAAGCTGAATTAAAAGTCTATTGAACTTATATTATGTTAAACTGACTTAAGACTGCTTGCATAACTTATAAAATTAAGTTAACTTTAAGAAGTTTTAGAAGTTACAATGAACTACAAACATATGCTGTCATGACTAATTGTTTCATATCATTTTTTACAGTGTTTTCATTTGAGAAAATTAAAATGAGTAAATGATTTTTAAAAATATTATTAAAATAGAAAGATAAACCGTTACAGGTCCTTTGTAACAAATTTCAACTATTTAATAGCCTTTTAAACTATTTTAAATTAACAAAAATGTGAAAGAATGCATAATAGCAGTAAGCGGTAAAAAGCTTATTTCTCTAGTCACAGGACATCATTTCCATTAACTGCATAAACTTTCATATTTTATACTATGTATTTTAAACATAAATCCTAAAAACAAACTGAGCTTCATCAAATATTACAAATACAAGGGAAACATTTATATTATTGTCTATATGGCCCTAGTTTGGCATTAAACTGTTCAACACTGCTGCGTAGTCCTTTATAATACAACTGTTTAAGAAGTGGCAACCAAATTTGACATTCTTCTTATGGCCAATGTAACCTCTAAAAAAATATTTTCTCTGTTGGAAAGCTTTAGAAATTATATTGGGTGATTTATTTTACTATTATTGTTTTTTTGGTTGTTGTTGTTTTTTTTTCCACAAGGGCAAATTCAATGCAAAAATAAATAAAATTTTGTTGCAGTTTTCGTTTACCACTACAGAAACGTACCTAAAAAGGAGCACATTCACTTCTCAAAATGCGAAAATGTCCCTTGATTTCATCCATCAGAAAATGATCGGATTGTGCATCTAAAAAAAGACACTTTCAGAAATACAGTAGTAAGTCATATTTTTGATGAATGATTTCCAAACCTTTTTTCTTTAGAGCAGTTGTACAAGCTTTGATAATTTCAAATACGACCACTTTACAAAGACTTAAAAAGTAAACACAGCCAGTTTGTTGTATTTAACAGGACCAAGTTGCAGCGTCCGTATCTAAGCCTTTACTTTACCTTATCAGCCAAGATTTAAAATGTATTGTCATTTTTGTGTGCTGGTGTTGTCAAATGTTACAAAACCTGAGATATGAAGCCTTGTGACATCACATCTGGCCCAAATCCAAAGCAAACTAACAGTGCAACACAATCAGAACCCTGCAGCAATATATTCACACTCCGCATACACCAAATCCGCACTACAAAGACTGTCATCAAATCTGTTCATTCAAACATGCGATTATGCACCTCATTCATTTTTATGAAAAAAAATATTACCGTATCGTTTCCACCCTCAAGCAAGTCTTTCAGCCACCTAAACTGCTCGATATCCCCATGTGACATGGGGCCAGGTGTGAGATGTTTGCTCACCGGTGGTCATACACCGCTTGGCTTTTATTTCACCGGTGTTTTCATTTAACACAGGAAATTTCGTTACACTTCAAATTTAGAATGACCCGATGTGGCAGCCGAGAAGGATTAGGGGACCGGAGTACAGTTTCACAGGGAACCGGCGAGGAACTTTCTCCCTCGGTCCACATCTGAATTCAAACAGTATGGTGTACATGCAGACCAAGGGAGGAGGAGGAGGTGCTGAAGGTTACAGCAAGCACTAACTTGCGCTGCAATTCAAATCCAACCACCCCCCCTGTCCTCAGCAAGCCTTCGGCAGTGAAGGTTCAAGGTAGGATCAGCACAGGGCCCGGGGCAAGGAATAAGAAACATACAGACAATGCACTGGATGCCATAAAGCTCTCATAATGAACAGACAAAGGGGCCCCACAAAGGTAACCTTCAATCACTGTCAGTCATCACATCTTCTCAAACATAAACTCACAGAGACATTTTATATCAGAGGTGGAAGTATTTCAAATATGAACGTCGATTTGAAATGTTGTTGAGGAGCAAAGCTGATGGTAAAATGAAAACAGTAGCACCATACATTCTCAGAAAGAAATGGTACAGATGATGTACCAAAGAAGGTACAAACCCTTGTCACTGGGGCAGTACCTTTTACAGAACAGAATTGTACCTTAAGACAAAGAAACTAATTTGTACCATTGCAGTTTGTACCTTTAAGGACATGATTTGTACCAAGGGAAATCAAAATGTACCGTTGGTTTTTAAAACCTGCAGATACAATATTGTCCCTTCATCAAAGGTACAAATCTGATCCATGAAGGTTCCACTACAGTGACAAAACACTTAACAGTGTCAACCAAAACATTTATTAAAAAATGTCTTAAATGTTTTAGTTTACAATACCTATAGTTTTATGTTTTACCAGTTGTTTTTTGTATTATTGAACTTAATAATTAATGTTATATGTTTCTTTAAACATTGCCTTTTAAAGAATGATTCATGTTTTAATATGGAAAATTATTCATAAATCACTTTATGCCTTTCCAGTCCATATTTATTTTCATAGGTATTGTAATAAAAAGGGAGTTGTTCAACACTTTTATACCTTTATATGAGAACAATTGTGTAACTTCATATCAGTTGTACTATAAACGGCACAGAGACAGTATCATACAAGGTCTTTTCTGTACATATAAAATATATTTTTTACAAAAAGGGTACAAAACTGTTCAAGGAACATTATTTGTACCATCGTGTACCTTTTTTTCTGAGAGTGTATGCTGTCTTGTGGTTAAAAGTTAAGATGAAAACTTTTGAATTGACCCAGAAAACGTCAGGTTTGACTTTTTTCACTGGCAGAACTACCAAACGTTTTATATATTGTACAGCGAACTGAAGCAATGACAAAATGAACACACTAACACGTTGTCTTTTGTGATTAAAACAAAAAAAATGTATTAATCTGTACTTTAAAGCATTTTACATGTTCTAGTTAATATTAAAAATATGTCTTATATTTTCTCACTCCGTGCAGTTAATTCATTCAGTCCCAAACAACATTAAACATATTTTTCCGATACTCGTCCCTCAATTTTATTTGATTTTTAAAATTAGTTTTGCTAATTGTGACACTAAGATGTATTTCACGCTGTTGTTAAATGCTTATAATCAGGTTCACATAAATCAAGCTATAAAATGAATCATTTGCTCACTGTCATGTTCCCAACTAATATTACATTTTTTCTTCCATGGAACACAAAAGGAGATGTAGACAAAAGTTCTTAGGTACTGACAGCCTCATGTGTGATTCCCTTTCCTTTTCCCACTCCATATAATGAAAGTGACTGATACATAACATCTCTTTTTGTGTTTCATAGAAACTGACAGGTTTCTATTAACATTAAAGTGAGTAAATGACTGCTTTTCATTTTGAGAACTACTTTTAAACCCCATCATATACATATGAGAGATAGAATTAAATTAATATTTAATTTTCCTGCCTGAAGCAATAACTTATCTACTTGATACTTTTTTCTCTGCTCATGATTAAACTTGCTGTTGCTTTTGTAATCCATAAGAATTTATGGTTTGTAAAACGGAACCCAGACAAAATTCGTGCCCCTGGATTACAATCTTTTAAGCCTTTAGGCTTTTAGAAGAGAGTTTGCCTCGTCAGCACAAACCGCTCAAACCCTCAATATCTCGACGGTTAATCAAACAGTCTGACTGGCCTGCATTATGACGTCATTCTCCGATACCTTGCTTTAGTGTTACAAGTCACAAAATAAAACCGTATGATTCAGTGCAAAGACTCATCCATGCGTGTTGCGTGCGTGCTTTAAGTCAGCCGTTCTTTCATTGTAAAAGAAATGGGAGTCCTCTGACAGCGCTTGTTCGAAACAGTAATAAGGACATCGTCTTGTTCAGAGAAGAGCGAAGTTATTTGGTTTCTGCGTGTTGTTGAATGAAACAACACAGGTTAAGAAATATACAATAATTTCTCGAGCCGCTTTAGAGGAACAATGCAAAGCACTTGTGTCACATTCGCGAACGGGACACAACACATGCTGTGGCAGGCCATTTTATCATTTATTCACTTAGCCTAACTACTGCTACTTCTTAAGTGCCCTTGATTCAACAGTGCAAAATATCTTTTTCAGTTAGTAACTATTTTATTTATAAGGCCCAAGAACCTACATTATTTACAATACTCTAGATCTGAACACAACTGTTGCTAGTAGCATTTCATACTGTATTTTATTGGTTAGTATTTTTATTCATATTTCTGATACTTAATCTGAATAACTATTTTACATGTTTATGGAAAAACATAGTCTATGGTGAATCTGTCAATTGCAGATGATAGAAAAAGACTCTTAAAAATAAACATTGCAAAAAGCTGTTTGCAGGGATTCCCCCCAAACATTTTGGTTCCTTAACAAATCCTTTGGTGAACAAATATGGTAGCAGCTTTTTAATATCCTTGTTACACATTTTCCATGAACTTACCATAGTAATAACAATAAATCAAGCATAGTTTCAACATGACTTTAAACTAAACCTTACCATATACAGCACATGTAGTTATTTAATAGATATTCACTATGCGTAGTTAGTTAAATATTCATTTAAGCACTTTTGGTTAAACTTTATTTTCTGGCATCCTTGGTACAAATCTTTACATTTGATAACTAAGTAATATTATTAAACTTCACGTACTTATACGGTTGGTGAGGGTTAGGCTTGGGGTTTAGATGCATGAAATTATGCATAATGTATTGTTACTATTACTATAATAAGTATTTAACCTGTTGAAAGGAAACCATGAGATAAATTGTAACCAACAGTTCAGTTCCATTTTCTCTTAGTGTAAATACATTTTAAATGACCTTTTTAACACTTTTTTACCTCTTGTGTGACAGAAAGATTGTGTTTAAGGTTATTTATAGAACCATATGTATTTAGCCATTATAGTTCCTTTACTTTTTAAAGAGTAAAACAAATATTTGAAAGTTACTAATAGGTTACTAATTATTAACAAATATGAAAATGTTCATTTTATTTATTTACAATAGTTTGTTTTCTGTCTTTTAGTAGATATATTTATGAGAGACTTGCTTTGTTTATCAAAAAAAGTTAATCTAATTGGATTTGCATTGTAAACATTAAATTAAAGTTTAAAATGTATTATTTTTAATGCCATGTGTTTAGTGTGTGTTTAGTAATGATACTCCCAAAATCATTCCACATAAATCCGCAGATGTTTTACAAAGTTATGTGCAGAAATAGCTAATGTTTGCAGATTCTGTCTGGCCCTACTAATAACTTAAGTACAAGTTGTTGTCAAATAAAATGTACAGCTATTGTGTTTGCACCTATTTTACTTACTAGGCTAGTAATTAGAAATGAATGTTAATTTTGCATAACAAAATTTCGTTGCTCAAAGTAATAAGTGCTAAATTGGCTTGCCATACACATACACATACATACAAACACATGCACGCACAAGCAAAGTAAAGTGTAGTAACACTGCGATCGTGTTTGACAGCTTCATGCGCGCAAAATACAACAATCGACTTCACGTAAAGTTTTGCAACACACAGTAGCATAAGATACATCACAAATCAAGCAGACGCTAGCTTTTTTAACGCGAAGCGATTGTTTAACGCTCAAATTGGCTATTCAAAGAAAAGACAACGCGCAAAGCCGTAACATGCAAAAACAATCCCCGGAGACCCGAAAGTACTCGTTTTATTTTCCTGCATGAACCCTAAACTTAAACGGACGCGTTCAGACAGACTCTAAAAGTAGTTAAAATCTGCTCATGTGAATCCCGAACAACTTGTCACTTCTTCATGCTTAAGAGAATAACTGTTTCAATGGTACCGGACTCGGCAAGTGCATGTGAATGCGAAGGAATTGATGTATCGGTATGAAAAGCAACTTAAACAACTCACCGCAGAAGTCTGGAGAAGATGCAGCACACTTTCTGAAGGAACCACGTTGGACTGAGGAAAGATTACAATACGATCTATTTAGAGAAGCATTACATCACCCTTTGGTGACGTCACGTGGGATTCCTGAACTTCTAAATCATTGCGGTCCCTAGTAGAGGCGGGGCGAGCGGATCGAGGAGGTGGGTCCAGATACAGTGGGTGTGGCGGCCGGTCCGCAACACCAACATCTGTCTGACTTCAAGCTGTTGTTGTTGTTGTTGTTCGAGTTATAAACTGCTGTTAATAAGTGCACATCTAAATTATTAGGCTGACTAACGACTGAATAGGGTAATATAGCCTATAGGTAAAATGTAGATCTTCAAGGATAAAAAATGTACCCTATTCCCACCTAAAGACAATGACAGTCCTTTTACTGAATTTGAAGTATTCCAATTAGAGAAGTAACTTACCTGGGCATTAATTTTGTAAAGATCAGTCAAATAGGATACATTCTAATTTACAACCTTCATTGATGAAAATGAAAAAAGACATTTTGAATATGGAAAAAGAAGGTTTGAATGTGCTTGATTTTGATACTTCCAACACAACCTTTAGGTTGAATTGGATTAAACATTATGTTAAACATAAAAATGAAATATGGTATATAATCCCAAACCTTATTTTTTTAAAAGTTGGTGGTATAGAGTTGGGTCATTATCACTATAAAGTGCCTTGGATGTCCCACAAGATTGAATCAGTCCTATATGAACATAATACGAAATTCTGATGTTCTAATACAATTGGTTAAACCTTTACACACATCCAGGTAGAATTATGCGTGTTTTGAAACATGTTTTTGTCAATTTTTGCCATATTTTTTCATTGAATTTATGTGATTTTGCCATGTCCCACACACACACTGCTCAGCCACTTCAGTGAGTCTAAAAAGCAGGTTAATTAGATCAAATTAAAAAAGATTTTAAATATTCTTATTGTCTTTGACAAGTTTTTGATAAATACGTCATTTTGATCACTTTTGTCTTGTTTTCATAATATTTTAATCATTTTGCACGTGTCCTTGAAATTGCTGTCCACCCTGTCATGATGTGGTAAATGCCCCTTTAAGAAACCCTCTGATGTACTCATTGGCATCCCCATGCCCATTTTGCCTTTCTTCAGAGGAAAGGCAATAGTTAGAACATTGTTTCTCTCAGATAGATAGATTAGATAGATAGATAGATAGATAGATAGATAGATAGATAGATAGATAGATAGATAGATAGATAGATAGATAGATATAGATAGATAGATAGGTAGGTAGGTAGGTAGGTAGGTAGGTAGGTAGGTAGGTAGGTAGGTAGGCAGGCAGGCAGGCAGGCAGGCAGGCAGACAGACAGACAGACAGATAGATAGATTATAGAATGTTCAAAACCTTAATTGTTTATATATGCTCAAACTTTTAGAACTTTTAGTTACTATTTCGTAAAATGTTTTCATTTCTCGATGAACAACCTGTTAAAAAGCTGATGAGTTCTTATGAAACATTATCAAATTGTTTTACATTTCTTGATTGTTTTTTGACAGGAGAGACTGAAGACGCAAACCTAAAGCTCAGTTATCCAGGTCTGTTAATTGTGTATAGATCTTGCCAATGCCTCTGTGCTTACTAAATAATGAAAGTGTCAGAGGTAAATAAATTATTGGCTGGATTATGTCTGCCTGCAAGTGTTGAATTTAGAAGATGGTGTTACAGAATCAAAGCTCAGACTCCTTTGTCCACAGATAATTGCCATGCAGGCGTAATGCGATGCAGGTGGCACTGAAGGACAAACAAACCAATACCTTTGTTTATTTGTGTGACATTCGGTACGTTATATCAATTCCATTCGCAAACAGGTTGTAAGTCAAATGAAAACCATGAAACTGAACTTAAATGGACACTAAAGTTACAGTAACTGATAAGTAAAATCAGTTTATGACAGTATCCTCATTTTTACACAAGTGCTTAAAACTTTTTACAGTACTGTAGTTTTGCAGGAAGTGTCTTGAAGATGTTTCCACAGTTCTTCAAATTAAAGAAGTTTCAAAGTCCTTGCCTACAATCATAAGCTTAATAAGTACAAATATGTTCAATGCACATAGACAGCATGACTATAACATTTTACTGAGTAATGAGCCTAAATCCCTCATGCATCCTGTAGGACTAATCGAGCCCTTAACTAATTATGTCATTATTTTACCAATAGCAAAAAAATAATCACGAGGTTCATCTTAAAAAACAACACATCAGTCATAATATTGCAAAAATGTTAGCCATAATATTAGTTAATATTAGTTAAAAGTATAGACCGTCTCAATCATTTGATGTTTAGTCAATGTCCTGAGGATTGCAGTGTGAGTTTTGATGCAGAGATTACACCAAGTTTTATAATTAAAATTGTATTAATTAAAATGATCTAAAATAAACAAAATAAATATATTTTCATTTACTAAAAAAAATAAACAATTAATTAAAAAAACTACAATAGATTTAATACTGAATTAAACATGTACAGTGCATTCGGAAAGTATTAATAGCGCTTCACTTTTTCACATTGTTTTTATGTTACAGCCTTATTCCAAAATAGATTCAGTTCATTTATTTCCTCAAAATTCTACACACAATACCCCATAATGACAATGTGAAAAAGATTTTTTTTTAATTGTTGCAAATTTATTAAAAATAAAAACCTGAAAAATCACATGTACATAAGTATTCACAGCCTTTTCCGTGAAGCTCTAAATTGAGCTCAGGTACATTCTGTTTCCACTGATCATTCTTGAGATGTTTCAGCAGCTTAATTGGAGTTCACCTGTGGTAAATTCAGTTGATTGGACATGATTTGAAAAGGCATACACCTGTCTATATAAGGTCCCAGGGTTTACAGTGCATGTCAAAGCACAAACCAAGCATGAAGACAAAGGAATTGTCTGTAGACCTCCGAGACAGGATTGTCTCGAGGCATAAGGCAGGGGAAGGTTACAGAAAAAGTTCTGCTGCTCTGAAAGTTCCAATGAGCACAGTGGCCTCCATTAACCGTAAGTGGCCGATGGTCACTCTGTCAGAGTTCCAGCGTTCTTCTGTCCTTACAGAAGGACAACCAGCAATCCACCTATCAGTCCTGTATGGTAGAGTGGCCAGACAGAAGCCACTCCCCGCCTGGAATTTGCTAAAAGGGATCTAAAGGAATCTCAGGGTGCTTTCACACCTGTGAATCGATTCATTTGTTCCGAAACAGGGATTAAAATTGTTACATTGTTGCTCTTTGTTGTTGGTGCGGTTCGCTTTCATACGGCAAAGTTTCTAAACGGACCAAATTAGCTAAAACAAGTCACGTGTGAGTAAACGCTCCTCACATTGGTCAGAGTTTCACCGTTTATTTTGCAGAGTCCCGCTCAGCTGACGGAGGAGCGGGTGGATGTGTTTGGCAGGGTGCGTGCGACATGTCTAAAGAGCGAGGAGGGATGTGGTGGGGAGGGGTGAGAAGGGTGCTCGCTGTATTTGATGACCGGGAAAAAGACGTGCGATTTCCGGAGATTATCACTCTTTTGTGGGCATCCGAGAGTCTCTGTGCATTTGCGGGAGACTCCCGGAACTTCCGCAGACTTGGGATGTCTGGAATGACCTCCTGCCCTACTCATAATTCTCTCTTCATATAGCCGTACGCCTATTACATATCCATAAACACTGTGATATAGCCGGGCTCGGATCGTATCGCTTTCTCACTACAATCGATCCCCTCCAGAGTTCGTTTCAATCGAGCCGAGACCACCTCATTCAGGCGGTCTCGGAGCGATTGCTTTGGCGCGGATCCGAGCGCGATTGCCCTGTTCACATATGCCAAACGAACCGCACTAACTGGGCAAACGCGCCAGGTTCCGGAACAAAAGTCTAGGTGTGAAAGCACCCTTAGACCATAAGAAACTAAATTCTCTGCTTTGATGAGACTAAATTGAACTCTCAAAACAATAAACATAAATAAATAGATAATAGAACAAACAAACAAATAAAGAAGAATAAATAGATAAGCAAACAAACAAACAAATAAAAAAAGGAAAGTTATTTCATCTAACTAAATAAACATCAAGAGAAAAAAGGAGGTTCATGTAATTGACCCAGGTCAGTTTTCAGATCAATTGTTAATGCTGAAATACAGTTGCCTCTATCCAATAGAGCGATAATGTGTGACAAGACAGCAAACTGACAGGGGACAAATTATGGACAAGGCAATAAAGGATAAAATTCATTACAATGCCAAAAATCTGAATTATTTCTATTGTCCATTTACAAGTGCTGATTAAAGACCAATGACAAACTCTCTCGCTCTCTCCATCTCACCATGAGAACAGGAATCCCCCGTTCAGTGCCATGATGCTGCTAAATGCCATGGATGACAGACTGACAATGGAATGGTATGCCAACCATTCAAGCATACGGGGTGTAATCGGGCCACTTGTCTGATGTTGATGCAATGTAGTTTGCATCGGTTTTCTTATGTGGGCCCACATAGAGCCCTCTACTGTCAACATAAGAAGTGTTTCACAATTCAAAATAGATCAGACATCAATTTAGCAGGTGATGATCTATAGGTTTAGGCATCACACACATACCCTTGTGAAAGCATCAGTTTTAGCTCAAATAGAAGAGCATGTTACTGACAATGCCAAGGTTTTTGATTTGATTCCCAAGAAAAGCAAGAACTTAATATGTGTAACTTCAAAGTAATGCCAGTTACTTTTGATAAAAATGTGTAAATGGTGTTAAAAATGATGGAATACAGTGTGGCTGTGTTTACTTTTTAAAACAATCATTTTTAGGATTAAGGTGCACCACTGAATCATTTAAAAAATGATTCAGTGGTGCACCTTAATCCTAAAAATGATTTGGTCATATATCAAAATAAAACAACTGTACTTCTGAATATGTTATAGATGAGCAAAGTGTTTTACAATCCGATAATGTCTTGATGGATAAAATCATGGACAGTTTTCCAAATATCGGGATTCTCAGAAGTGAAAGTTTTCAAACTTATTTCTGTCATGAACACTCTCGGATTTAGCATGGTAATGAATATGTATATGGCTATGTTGATGTATGTAGTCTTGGCGGAATAGATCTGCTACGCTGCTGTTGTGGCTGCTTTGATGTATGGCAGAGCAAGTACCGAGACCTGCTACTGCACACAGACATGTAATCTGAGAATATAACACACAGCTGCTGCAAACATAATATATGTACCACCCTAGCAGATCTAACACAGGTGGATCTGGGGTAAGGAGGATCTCCAAAAACGCGCTGCAGCTTAACAGCGTACAACAACGTGGAGCATGATGAGGAGCAAGCTCATTGGCTGCAAGGTGGCAGCAACCAATCTCCTGTGCCATGTAGTTAATGACACAGGTTAGCAGATTACATGACCTATCAGCCTGTGCACGAAGAGTTTCAAAGGCAGAGATTTCACATAGTGGTGAACAGAAACTATAACAGACTACATTTTCACCTCTTAATTTGCCCTAGTGGCAAAAAAATAAAAATTGTAAGCTAAAAGGCCTAATCTCTACACTGCAAAAAAAGGTTTTCAGCCTTACATTTTTTTGTTGAATCAAATGAACTTCTCTAGTCATCTCAACTTAAATCAATCAAACAGAGTAAAAATATTATATACAACAGAGAAAAAAATGATTGAGACATTACTTGCATGGTCATAAGTAGGAAATCTGCTGATATTTTTTGCTATTTTTGCGGAAAAGTTTGTAAAAAGAAATCTGCTGAATTATGTGGAATGACTTTGTGAGTATCGTACTAAAAACTTAATATATATTTAAAAAATTGTATGTTTTAAACTTTTATTTAATGTTTACAATGCAAATCGAATTAGATCCAATTATTTGGTAAACAAAGCAAGTCTATCATATATTATATCTACTAAAAGACAGAAAATATTACTTTAACACAGTATTGTAAATAAGTGTGTTTTTGTATTTTTAAATAGTTTAATGTAGAATTTTGATATAATTTATTAAATTATTTATCATTAGCATTAATTATGCAAAAGAAACATGTACATATTCAACCCTGGTATTTTATACTGTCATTACTGTAATAAATAAAAAAAATATATCAAACACATTTTCACATCAGTCAATAATATTACTGAAAAAATTTTCAAAAAACAAAATTAATATAAATTACACACATTTTCACAATTAAATAAATAGACTCAAAAATCTGCAGATTTCTGTGAGTGCAGATTCCGTGTGGGCCTAGTCATAGAAAATGTCTAATTTGCTATCAATCCATAAGTCACTGTATTATATAAACACTTGCGATATATTAAAGGAGAAAATATTATAGATGATTTGCACACATCATGGAGCCGCTGTCAATTTGTTGCCTATACTGAAATCTTTTTGAAAATGCCTCTGTTCAAATCTTTTTTGAACTTGCATCATGCGTACTACAGTATGCAGGGAGCATCGCTACTGGCCACATACTTACAAGATAAGATATTTAGTTGGGTTTCCATCCTTGTGTTAATGCACATTTAAAAGTTGCATGAAAAATGTGTGATGGAAATGCCTTTTTTTTTTTTTATTCCTTAAAGTCCCCAAGAAATCAAAACTAATCATATAATTTTGTTAGCTCACATTTCTAGTTTTGTGGTGAACAATTCATCTGAGCATGTCAATAACAAAAAAAATAGTTTGCCCTTCTAATCTTTAATTGAAATCTGAAAATGCACTTCCTGTTTGTTTTTAGTTAATTTATCCAATTACGTGATTTTGAGGTAATGGGCGTGGCTAACATACTTAACCACACTGATTTAACTGTCAGTTTTGACAACAAATAGAAATGGTGAGCAGGGGAGTCTGTAAAGTTGTAATAACTCTTATAAAACCCTTTCCCGATTTTTCTGAATGAAACGCCTACTTTACTACATCCATTCAGCCTGCGGTAGAAAAAACAAGCCACGCCCACTGTTTGCTCATTTAAAATTCTGTTTCTCTAGGAACTGCGTCACAATATATATATAAAAAAATAACGATCGCAGCTTCCTGTTTATTGGGACTAAAACGTTTTTATGCTCTTTGAGGTTTTAGACTGCAAAAGTGTTAATGCGAATAATGGGAGATGGAAACGTCCACATGACCTATCAGCTGACTCATTTATGTTTGCCCTGTTTACTTCTGGTTACTAGGCTACCAATACTACAGTCAGAAGTATATAGTGTCTGTTGTTAAGCTCAACTAAATAGTCTTTATTACAATAAAATAGAAAAAAATAACTGTGAGAGCAGTTTCTGTGGTAGCCAAAACTGGTCATCTGGATCATTAGGACTGTTGTGTATAAAGACTCGTGCACACCGAGACGTTTAAGGTCTCGTGACTAAATAAAGGGCACCAATGTGATCCTGCACACCAACGTGCAAAACGTCAGGCGCAAAAGTGTAATTTAAAAAAAAAACGCCTCATGCTCGTTTTTTTCTTTTGACGCACCGTGTCAAAACTTTCTCCACCAATCAGATTGGCACTTTTGTTCACGTGCACGGAGCTGCTGAAGTTACAGTAAACAGCACTTGGAGGCGCTCAAGTGCAAAACTGTCAATGCGAGCGCACATTGAAGAAGATACCCAGAGGCGATATAAACGTGGAGCTGCTTATTGCACTGGTCAACAATAATCATTTCTTCATCGCTAGAGCTGGAGCTGCTACTTGAACTATCCATAACAAGAAGCGTGTCAACTTTGTCTTCTTCTTCTTCTGTGTTACAAGCGGGTGTCAGAAGCTTAAAGTTGTGAAGCGCCATCTAACGTCAAGAGTGATTTTGCATACTTTCTGCTCGACGCCTGTGAAAAATTGCTTGGGTTTGAATCCAGAAAAACTTCTCGAAAAACCTGAAGATAAACGCAAACGAAAAGCGTCCGGTGTGTACGAGCCTTAAGATCAAAAATCTAAGAAAAGCAGGTAAATTGTAATATAAAGACCTTTTTATCTGGATTTTCGATAGGCACATTCTAGCACTTTAAGTAGCTAAAGTAATAAATAAAAAAATCTTGATAATACTTCAATAAACACAAACCAGGGGTGCGTTTCCCAAACAACGACATAAATCGAGGCTGAACTATTATAGTACGTGCATCGTTTGGCATATAACAATGCATTGACCAGTGTTTCCCCAAACCGTAGTTTTCAGTTGCAGATCCATCGTTTGAACTATGTTAGTTATAACGTAAAACCTCCATAATGACGCTCTAAACGGGGTGGAGTAACATCATTTTTTGTATAAAATTATAGTTTTACACACGCACTTTAAAAAAATGCAATATTAGTTTTGCTAAAAACATGCGCTCGTTTTCTATATTAACTGAAATATATGTAAACAGCACATATAGTGCCAATGTTTCCTTTACAAATATTATTGAGAATATTCCATATTCTATGCTAAAACACTGCAGAAATGTTCTAACCAGGCCCATGTCATATACAGTAGGCTACAGACACATTTCTTAATAAATAACCTACTATAAATTTAAACAATTAAAGTATTTAAGTATGCTAGTATGCTATTAACTATGCTATGTTTTTTGTTTTCACAAGCTTTGGAGACGTAACGTAAATTCTGCTTTTATATAATAGTCACCTATAGCTTTCGCCATGAGCCACGGCTGCATTCAAAATGACATTAGTTAATGACTAAGAGAGATGACTTTTTAAAAAAATAATTCCAAGTTTAAATGCCAGAATGTTCTAAACGAATAGGGCATAGGGGGGATAAATGGGAATAGAACATAACCAGGAACTATGCTTCTAACCACAGCTCTAGAGGTGTAGTTACAAGCATACATGTTTGCAACGCAGTTTGCGAATGTTCGTTGCAACTGCGGATTTGGGAAACACTAAATCAACAAACTGTGTTTGTAACGACGGAACTTGCAACCTTAACGATGGTTTCAGAAACGCACCCCGGGTCAGTATAGAATCTATAGACATATTAGTTCTCTAGATAATTAGAAATTTGTGTAATGTGTTTAAATAATAATATAAGTATCATTCGAAAACTGGAACTACTGTACATTAAATACCCAAACGTACCAGATATACTAAACATACAATCTTATGTAGCCAGTTCCCCTTTTTGGAAGCAAAATCTTTTTTGCTAAATATTTCAAGTCATTTATGAGAATGTAAATGTAACTGGACTATGAATCGGGAATCAATGAAATCTATGTAACACATAGTAAGTTATGTGTAACTGACTTAAATAATCATTAGCAAACTGGAAAACAAAACACTAAATATATTAATACTAAATGTGGTAGCTAAAACATCATCAAATTGACCAAAATACTGTGAGAATGTAAAAAAAATGAGGATGTACACTAAAACAAATTTTGTTAAATATCTATAGAAATTTTAAATAACTGCTTTCTTATTGTATGTACTTTCAAGTGAAATTATTACTCCAGTCATTATTACTTTTTTTACTATTACCATTAATAATAATAATAATTAATTTTAGAGTGATTTCTGAAGGATCATGCGAGTCTGGAGTAATGAAGCTAAAAATTCATCTTTAAAATCACTGGAATAAATGATTAAATTAAACTATAAACTACCTTTGAACAGTTATTTTATAGTGCAGTAATATTTCACAATTTTCCAATTTGTACTGTATTTTTCATGCAGCCTTGGTGAGCAAGAGAAGCTTATTTTAAAACATTTACAAATGGTACTGGCCCCAAACTTTTGACCGGTAGTGTATGTCATCTGTGGAGTTTTTCTTCTAGATCATTGGAATTCTAAATCTTTAAATTTGGTCATATTTACACAGGAACTACATTAATTACAAGCATGACCAAATATGGCAAAATACCAAAACGATATCAATTTTGAATCAGATATTGAATGCAATATCAAAAAAAATGTATATGTTTAAAAATTAATATTTAATAATTAAAAAAACTATCCACATCGATCTGTGGACGAAGAATCTGTGTGCGCGCTGATTAAAAGACGGCAACGAATGCTTCTGATTATTTTATCGCAACAGTGAAAACACTGTAGTCGAATTTGGCTGTATGTCATGCACCACAGGTGATCATAAACTTCAGCAGCATTTCTAACACCTGCTCTGGGAATTTTACAGCACCCTTATGTAAGTTTTGTGCGAAAGAGTAACAGTATTATGGTCTACAACAGCCTAATGAGACACAGCTGTAATAGTCCATGACAGCCAGAGTCGAGTCCCCTTCAAATACAGCAGCAAAACAGACTAATGACTGTGGCTATGTATTGACACACGGCTTTAGACAGCTAACAAACACTTTCCAAATGCGTGGAAAATAAACACGTTTGGAACTCTGAACGATGAAGAGTATGAATTCAAATACTTCAGGTCTGGATATACATGAGCCCGGCTGTGTGAACGCTTTCATACACCATTTTGCAAGTGCATTTTTTTCCCCGTCCGATTGGTCTAGCCGACTGCTTCCTCCCATGCAGTCAAAACATGCAAATTTGCTGTTATGTTAACCAGACTTTTTTAGCTTACAGTGCGGCCTTGGGGCAGAAACCCTCCAGGCGGCTCTGACATGCGGCCCTTTGGGACACAAGGTCTGGACAGGGTGTTTCTGACATCAAGAACACGTCTGCTAAATGACAAGCCACTAAAGCATTTTTTTTTTCTGTTTTATGTCTCCATCGTTCCTTTATCAGCTCTCCAAGTCTTTACCGCATATCTCCTGTTCCACTCTTATTATTGTTTTCTTGGCCTTACTTCATTTTTCTTATTGTCAATTGAAATTGGTAATTTTGGCTGCTCAATTTGGTTGTCAGTTCAATTTTGTCTATAGAAATGCTTTTGTTATTATCTGAAAACATTTTGGTAACTTAAAAAGACAGCTTTCAGCTTGTTTTATTCACTCCCATGTCAAAGCAAATCTGTAATTCTACTTTCAAAATGTTGGTAACAAATTTGATCTCCCTTGACTTTCAGTGTATAGACAAAAAATGACATTCTCAAAATCTTGGTGAAATACAACATTCAGCAAGACAGAAAGAGTACAGGACCCTTTTCAGATATTCTCATTCATAAATCAAACTTCATTGCATTTTTAAATATACTGTACACTTTATTCAAGGCTGTAACCATGTCTTGAACACTGAGGGGTTTCCACGGGGTCTTAAAAAGTCTTAAATTTCAAAAGCAAAATTTTTTGGCCTTAAAAAGTCTTAGATTCGCTGAAGTATTGTGTTGTAAGTCTTAAATAATTTTAAACAGATCTTAATTTCTCTCTGTCCAAGTAAAGCTACCCAATCTGGCCGACATCCAACCACCTATAATCCATCTCAAAACTTCTTTTTTATATTTAAGTTTTTTATTGCAAAGAGATTCATTTCACAACCGCTGTTAGACATTTTTACAGCAAAATCTGCAACTTAAATTCCCTAATCATGGAAAGAATTCTAGAGCAACACATCCATTATTACAAAAACTATTTACCGAAGTTACCAGACCATTAGAAAAAATCCTTAGTGTTTAGCCCTGTATAAGTCTAAAATTTAATTTATAATGGTCTTAAAAGGGTCTTAAAACGTCTTAAATTTGATTTGAAGAGACCTGCAGAAACTCTGCTGTCATTAATAATTGTTCATATAATTTTTTAGTCTGTTAATTTGAGGAAATTAAATGAGTAAATGATTAAAAATTTTATTATAAAATAATATTATTAGTAAAATAGAAAAATAACCGTTACAGTCCTTTAAAACAAATTTCATCTATTTTAATAGCTTTTTAAACTATTTCAGAGTAACAAAAAAGTGAAAGTGTGCATAATAGCAGTGAAAAGCGGTAAACGTTTATTTCTCTGCACTGTAAAAAAATCCTTGTTGCCTTCATTTTTTAAGCTGAATCAAATTAACCTTATGAGTTCATTGAACTTATATTATGTTAAACTGACTTAAAACAGCTTGCATAACTTATAAAACTAAGTTAGAACATGATTAACTTAGATTAATAAGTTACAATGAATCTAAAACATATGCTGCCATGACTAATTGATCATATCATTTTTTACAGTGTAGTCAGTCACAGGTTATCATTTCCATTAATTGCATAAATTCCTTCATTTTTTTACTATGTATTTTTAACATAAATCCTAAAAACAAACTGAGCTTTATCAATATTACAAATACAAGGCAAAACGTCTCTAATTATTGTCTATATGGCCCTAGTTTGGCAACACTGCTGTGTAAGTCTTTATAGTACAACTGCTTAAAAAGTGGCAGCAAATTTGACATTCTTCTTATGGCCAATGTAACCTCTAAATAAGCTTTTCCCTGTTGGAAAGCTTTAGAAATTATATTGTGGATTTATTTTGTTATTTTTTGCCACAAGGGCAAATTAAAATGCAAAAATAAATACATTTTGTTGCAGTTTCCGTTTACCACTACAGAAAAGTACCTAAAAAGTAGCACTTTCACTACTCAAAATGCGAAAATGTCTCTTGATTTCATCCATCAGAAAATGATCGGATTGTGCATCTAAAAAAGACACTTTCAGAAATACAGTAGTAAGTCACTAAAGCATTTTTTTCTGTTTTATGTCTCCATCGTTCCTTTATCAGCTCTCCAAGTCATTATTGTTTTCTTGGCCTTACTACATTTTACTTATTGTCAATTGAAATTGGTTATTTTGGCTCCTCAGTTTGGTTGTCAATTCAATTTTGTCTATAGAAAGGACTTTGTTGTTATCTGAAAACATGTTGGTAACTTAAAAACACAGCTTTCAGCAAATCTGTAATTCTACTTTCAAAATACAAAAGGAAATATTTTGAAAAGTGTTTTGAAACAAATTTGATCTCCCTTGACTTTCAGTGTATAGACTAAAAACATGCTCAAAATCTGTTATACAGTATATATATATATATATATATATATATATATATATATATATATATATATATATATATATATATATATATATATCTGTTATATATATGTGTTATGTTATGTTATATATATATATATATATATATATATATATATATATATATATATATATATATATATATATATATATATTCTTAAAATATATTCAGAATATTAAGAAAATATTACATTTTATGTGTAAATATATTCCTTTAAGCAAATTAAAGTGACCATTTTACTTCCGCGGTCTGACATCTAGTGAAATACAATATTCAGCAAGACAGAAAGAGTACAGGGCTCTTTTTAGAGATTTTGATGACACAATTCCACTGTCAAAGCTTTTAATTGTATTTTTAAAAATACTGTACGTTCATAAAAAAAATTTTATTCAAGGCTTTAACCATGTCTTGAACACTGAGCGATTTTATCTTTACTGTAAAGAAATCATGGTTGGCTTACAGTTTTAAGCTGAATTAAAGTCTATTGAACTTATATTATGTTAAACTGACTTAAGACTGCTTGCATAACTTATAAAATTAAGTTAACTTTAAGAAGTTTTAGAAGTTACAATGAACTACAAACATATGCTGTCATGACTAATTGTTCATATCATTTTTTACAGTGTTTTCATTTGAGAAAATTAAATGAGTAAATGATTTTTAAAAATATTATTAAAATAGAAAGATAACCGTTACAGTCCTTTGTAACAAATTTCAACTATTTTAATAGCCTTTTAAACTATTTTAAATTAACAAAAATGTGAAAGAATGCATAATAGCAGTAAGCGGTAAAAGCTTATTTCTCTAGTCACAGGACATCATTTCCATTAACTGCATAAACTTTCATATTTTATACTATGTATTTTAAACATAAATCCTAAAAACAAACTGAGCTTCATCAATATTACAAATACAAGGGAAAACATTTATAATTATTGTCTATATGGCCCTAGTTTGGCATTAAACTGTTCAACACTGCTGCGTAAGTCTTTATAATACAACTGTTTAAGAAGTGGCACCAAATTTGACATTCTTCTTATGGCCAATGTAACCTCTAAAAAATATTTTCTCTGTTGGAAAGCTTTAGAAATTATATTGGGGATTTATTTTACTATTATTGTTTTTTTGTTGTTGTTGTTTTTTTTTACCACAAGGGCAAATTCAAATGCAAAAATAAATAAATTTTGTTGCAGTTTTCGTTTACCACTACAGAAACGTACCTAAAAGGAGCACATTCACTTCTCAAAATGCGAAAATGTCCCTTGATTTCATCCATCAGAAAATGATCGGATTGTGCATCTAAAAAAGACACTTTCAGAAATACAGTAGTAAGTCATATTTTGATGAATGATTTCCAAAACCTTTTTTCTTTAGAGCAGTGTACAAGCTTTGAATAATTTCAAATAAAGACCACTTTACAAAGACTTAAAAAGTAAACACAGCCAGTTTGTTGTATTTAACAGGACCAAGTTGCAGCGTCCGTATCTAAGCCTTTACCTTTACCTTATCAGCCAAGATTTTAAAATGTATTGTCATTTTTGTGTGCTGGTGTTGTCAAATGTTACAAAACCTGAGATATGAAGCCTTGTGACATCACATCTGGCCCAAATCCAAAAGCAAAACTAACAGTGCAACACAATCAGACCCCTGCAGCAATATATTCACACTCCGCATACACCAAATCCGCACTACAAAGACTGTCATCAAATCTGTTCATTCAAACATGCGATTATGCACCTCATTCATTTTTATGAAAAAAAATATTACCGTATCGTTTCCACCCTCAAGCAAGTCTTTCAGCCACCTAAACTGCTCGATATCCCCATGTGACATGGGGCCAGGTGTGAGATGTTTGCTCACCGGTGGTCATACACCGCTTGGCTTTTATTTCACCGGTGTTTTCATTTAACACAGGAAATTTCGTTACACTTCAAATTTAGAATGACCCGATGTGGCAGCCGAGAAGGATTAGGGGACCGGAGTACAGTTTCACAGGGAACCGGCGAGGAACTTTCTCCCCTGGTCCACATCTGAATTCAAACAGTATGGTGTACATGCAGACCAAGGGGAGGAGGAGGAGGTGCTGAAGGTTACAGCAAGCACTAACTTGCGCTGCAATTCAAATCCAACCACCCCCCCTGTCCTCAGCAAGCCTTCGGCAGTGAAGGTTCAAGGTAGGATCAGCACAGGGCCCGGGGCAAGGAATAAGAAACATACAGACAATGCACTGGATGCCATAAAGCTCTCATAATGAACAGACAAAGGGGCCCCACAAAGGTAACCTTCAATCACTGTCAGTCATCACATCTTCTCAAACATAAACTCACAGAGACATTTTATATCAGAGGTGGAAGTATTTCAAATATGAACGTCGATTTGAAATGTTGTTGAGGGAGCAAAGCTGATGGTAAAATGAAAACAGTAGCACCATACATTCTCAGAAAGAAATGGTACAATGATGTACCAAAGAAGGTACAAACCCTTGTCACTGGGGCAGTACCTTTTTACAGAACAGAATTGTACCTTAAGACAAAGAAACTAATTTGTACCATTGCAGTTTGTACCTTTAAGGACATGATTTGTACCAAGGGAAATCAAAATGTACCGTTGGTTTTTAAAACCTGCAGATACAATATTGTCCCTTCATCAAAGGTACAAATCTGATCCATGAAGGTTCCACTACAGTGACAAAACACTTAACAGTGTCAACCAAACATTTATTAAAAATGTCTTAAATGTTTAGTTTACAATACCTATAGTTTTATGTTTTACCAGTTGTTTTGTATTATTGAACTTAATAATTAATGTTTATATGTTTCTTTAAACATATGCTTTTAAAGAATGATTCATGTTTTAATATGGAAATTATTCATAAATCACTTTGCCTTTCCAGTCATATTTATTTTCATAGGTATTGTAATAAAAAGGGAGTTGTTCAACACTTTTATACCTTTTATATGAGAACAATTGTGTAACTTCATATCAGTTGTACTATAAACGGCACAGAACAGTATCATACAAGGTCTTTTCTGTACCATATAAAATATATTTTTTACAAAAGGTACAAAACTGTTCAAGGAACATTATTTGTACCATCGTGTACCTTTTTTTCTGAGAGTGTATGCTGTCTTGTGGTTAAAAGTTAAGATGAAAAACTTTTGAATTGACCCAGAAAACGTCAGGTTGACTTTTTCACTGGCAGAACTACCAAACGTTTTATATTTGTACAGCGAACTGAAGCAATGACAAAATGAACACACTAACACGTTGTCTTTTGTGATTAAAACAAAAAAAATGTATTAATCTGTACTTTAAAGCATTTTACATGTTCTAGTTAATATTAAAAATATGTCTTATATTTTCTCACTCCGTGCAGTTAATTCATTCAGTCCCAAACAACATTAAACATATTTTTCCGATACTCGTCCCTCAATTTTATTTGATTTTTAAAATTAGTTTTGCTAATTGTGACACTAAGATGTATTTCACGCTGTTGTTAAATGCTTATAATCAGGTTCACATAAATCAAGCTATAAAATGAATCATTTGCTCACTGTCATGTTCCCAACTAATATTACATTTTTTCTTCCATGGAACACAAAAGGAGATGTAGACAAAAGTTCTTAGGTACTGACAGCCTCATGTGTGATTCCCTTTCCTTTTCCCACTCCATATAATGAAAGTGACTGATACATAACATCTCTTTTTGTGTTTCATAGAAACTGACAGGTTTCTATTAACATTAAAGTGAGTAAATGACTGCTTTTCATTTTGAGAACTACTTTTAAACCCCATCATATACATATGAGAGATAGAATTAAATTAATATTTGAATTTTCCTGCCTGAAGCAATAACTTATCTACTTGATACTTTTTTCTCTGCTCATGATTAAACTTGCTGTTGCTTTTGTAATCCATAAGAATTTATGGTTTGTAAAACGGAACCCAGACAAAATTCGTGCCCCTGGATTACAATCTTTTAAGCCTTTAGGCTTTTAGAAGAGAGTTTGCCTCGTCAGCACAAACCGCTCAAACCCTCAATATCTCGACGGTTAATCAAACAGTCTGACTGGCCTGCATTATGACGTCATTCTCCGATACCTTGCTTTAGTGTTACAATGTCACAAAATAAAACCGTATGATTCAGTGCAAAGACTCATCCATGCGTGTTGCGTGCGTGCTTTAAGTCAGCCGTTCTTTCATTGTAAAAGAAATGGGAGTCCTCTGACAGCGCTTGTTCGAAACAGTAATAAGGACATCGTCTTGTTCAGAGAAGAGCGAAGTTATTTGGTTTCTGCGTGTTGTTGAATGAAACAACACAGGTTAAGAAATATACAATAATTTCTCGAGCCGCTTTAGAGGAACAATGCAAAGCACTTGTGTCACATTCGCGAACGGGACACAACACATGCTGTGGCAGGCCATTTTATCATTTATTCACTTAGCCTAACTACTGCTACTTCTTAAGTGCCCTTGATTCAACAGTGCAAAATATCTTTTTCAGTTAGTAACTATTTTATTTTATAAGGCCCAAGAACCTACATTATTTACAATACTCTAGATCTGAACACAACTGTTGCTAGTAGCATTTCATACTGTATTTTATTGGTTAGTATTTTTATTCATATTTCTGATACTTAATCTGAATAACTATTTTACATGTTTATGGAAAAACATAGTCTATGGTGAATCTGTCAATTGCAGATGATAGAAAAAGACTCTTAAAAATAAACATTGCAAAAAGCTGTTTGCAGGGATTCCCCCCAAACATTTTGGTTCCTTAACAAATCCTTTGGTGAACAAATATGGTAGCAGCTTTTTAATATCCTTGTTACACATTTTCCATGAACTTACCATAGTAATAACAATAAATCAAGCATAGTTTCAACATGACTTTAAACTAAACCTTACCATATACAGCACATGTAGTTATTTAATAGATATTCACTATGCGTAGTTAGTTAAATATTCATTTAAGCACTTTTGGTTAAACTTTATTTTCTGGCATCCTTGGTACAAATCTTTACATTTGATAACTAAGTAATATTATTAAACTTCACGTACTTATACGGTTGGTGAGGGTTAGGCTTGGGGTTAGATGCATGAAATTATGCATAATGTATTGTTACTATTACTATAATAAGTATTTAACCTGTTGAAAGGAAACCATGAGATAAATTGTAACCAACAGTTCAGTTCCATTTTCTCTTAGTGTAAATACATTTTAAATGACCTTTTTAACACTTTTTTTACCTCTTGTGTGACAGAAAGATTGTGTTTAAGGTTATTTATAGAACCATATGTATTTAGCCATTATAGTTCCTTTACTTTTTAAAGAGTAAAACAAATATTTGAAAGTTACTAATAGGTTACTAATTATTAACAAATATGAAAATGTTCATTTTATTTATTTACAATAGTTTGTTTTCTGTCTTTTAGTAGATATATTTTATGAGAGACTTGCTTTGTTTATCAAAAAAAAGTTAATCTAATTGGATTTGCATTGTAAACATTAAATTAAAGTTTAAAAATGTATTATTTTTAATGCCATGTGTTTAGTGTGTGTTTAGTAATGATACTCCCAAAATCATTCCACATAAATCCGCAGATGTTTTACAAAGTTATGTGCAGAAATAGCTAATGTTTGCAGATTCTGTCTGGCCCTACTAATAACTTAAGTACAAGTTGTTGTCAAATAAAATGTACAGCTATTGTGTTTGCACCTATTTTACTTACTAGGCTAGTAATTAGAAATGAATGTTAATTTTGCATAACAAAATTTCGTTGCTCAAAGTAATAAGTGCTAAATTGGCTTGCCATACACATACACATACACATACAAACACATGCACGCACAAGCAAAGTAAAGTGTAGTAACACTGCGATCGTGTTTGACAGCTTCATGCGCGCAAAATAACAACAATCGACTTCACGTAAAGTTTTGCAACACACAGTAGCATAAGATACATCACAAATCAAGCAGACGCTAGCTTTTTTAACGCGAAGCGATTGTTTAACGCTCAAATTGGCTATTCAAAGAAAAGACAACGCGCAAAGCCGTAACATGCAAAAACAATCCCCGGAGACCCGAAAGTACTCGTTTTATTTTCCTGCATGAACCCTAAACTTAAACGGACGCGTTCAGACAGACTCTAAAAGTAGTTAAAATCTGCTCATGTGAATCCCGAACAACTTGTCACTTCTTCATGCTTAAGAGAATAACTGTTTCAATGGTACCGGACTCGGCAAGTGCATGTGAATGCGAAGGAATTGATGTATCGGTATGAAAAGCAACTTAAACAACTCACCGCAGAAGTCTGGAGAAGATGCAGCACACTTTCTGAAGGAACCACGTTGGACTGAGGAAAGATTACAATACGATCTATTTAGAGAAGCATTACATCACCCTTTGGTGACGTCACGTGGGATTCCTGAACTTCTAAATCATTGCGGTCCCTAGTAGAGGCGGGGCGAGCGGATCGAGGAGGTGGGTCCAGATACAGTGGGTGTGGCGGCCGGTCCGCAACACCAACATCTGTCTGACTTCAAGCTGTTGTTGTTGTTGTTGTTCGAGTTATAAACTGCTGTTAATAAGTGTGCACATCTAAATTATTAGGCTGACTAACGACTGAATAGGGTAATATAGCCTATAGGTAAAATGTAGATCTTCAAGGATAAAAAATGTACCCTATTCCCACCTAAAGACAATGACAGTCCTTTTACTGAATTTGAAAGTATTCCAATTAGAGAAGTAACTTACCTGGGCATTAATTTTTGTAAAGATCAGTCAAATAGGATACATTCTAATTTACAACCTTCATTGATGAAAATGAAAAAAGACATTTTGAATATGGAGAAAAGAAGGTTTGAATGTGCTTGATTTTGATACTTCCAACACAACCTTTAGGTTGAATTGGATTAAACATTATGTTAAACATAAAAATGAAATATGGTATATAATCCCAAACCTTATTTTTTTTAAAAGTTGGTGGTATAGAGTTGGGTCATTATCACTATAAAGTGCCTTGGATGTCCCACAAGATTGAATCAGTCCTATATGAACATAATGCGAAATTCTGATGCTTTAATATAATTGGTTAAACCGTTACACACATGCAGGTAGAATTATAACTGTTTTGAAATATGTTTTTGTCAATTTTTGCCATATTCTTTCATTGAATTTATGTGATTTTGCCATGTCCCACACACACACTGCTCAGCCAACTTCAGTGAGTCTAAAAAGCAGGTTAATTAGATCAAATTAAAAAAGATTTTTAAATATTCTTATTGTCTTTGACAAGTTTTTTGATAAATACGTCATTTTGATCACTTTTGTCTTGTTTTCATAATATTTTTAATCATTTTGCACGTGTCCTTGAAATTGCTGTCCACCCTGTCATGATGTGGTAAATGCCCCTTTAAGAAACCCTCTGATGTACTCATTGGCATCCCCATGCCCATTTTGCCTTTCTTCAGAGGAAAGGCAATAGTTAGAACATTGTTTCTCTCAGATAGATAGATAGATAGATAGATAGATAGATAGATAGATAGATAGATAGATAGATAGATAGATAGATAGATAGATAGATAGATAGATAGATAGATAGATAGATAGGTAGGTAGGTAGGTAGGTAGGTAGGTAGGTAGGTAGGTAGGTAGGTAGGCAGGCAGGCAGGCAGGCAGGCAGGCAGACAGACAGACAGACAGATAGATAGATTATAGAATGTTCAAAACCTTAATTGTTTATATATGCTCAAACTTTTAGAACTTTTAGTTACTATTTCGTAAAATGTTTTCATTTCTCGATGAACAACCTGTTAAAAAGCTGATGAGTTCTTATGAAACATTATCAAATTGTTTTACATTTCTTGATTGTTTTTTGACAGGAGAGACTGAAGACGCAAACCTAAAGCTCAGTTATCCAGGTCTGTTAATTGTGTATATCTTGCCAATGCCTCTGTGCTTACTAAATAATGAAAGTGTCAGAGGTAAATAAATTATTGGCTGGATTATGTCTGCCTGCAAGTGTTGAATTTAGAAGATGGTGTTACAGAATCAAAGCTCAGACTCCTTTGTCCACAGATAATTGCCATGCAGGCGTAATGCGATGCAGGTGGCACTGAAGGACAAACAAACCAATACCTTTGTTTATTTGTGTGACATTCGGTACGTTATATCAATTCCATTCGCAAACAGGTTGTAAGTCAAATGAAAACCATGAAACTGAACTTAAATGGACACTAAAGTTACAGTAACTGATAAGTAAAATCAGTTTATGACAGTATCCTCATTTTATACACAAGTGCTTAAAACTTTTTACAGTACTGTAGTTTTGCAGGAAGTGTCTTGAAGATGTTTCCACAGTTCTTCAAAATTAAAGAAGTTTCAAAGTCCTTGCCTACAATCATAAGCTTAATAAGTACAAATATGTTCAATGCACATAGACAGCATGACTATAACATTTTACTGAGTAATGAGCCTAAATCCCTCATGCATCCTGTAGGACTAATCGAGCCCTTAACTAATTATGTCATTATTTTACCAATAGCAAAAACAATAATCACGAGGTTCATCTTAAAAAACAACACATCAGTCATAATATTGCAAAAATGTTAGCCATAATATTAGTTAATATTAGTTAAAAGTATAGACCGTCTCAATCATTTGATGTTTAGTCAATGTCCTGAGGATTGCAGTGTGAGTTTTGATGCAGAGATTACACCAAGTTTTATAATTAAAATTGTATTAATTAAAATGATCTAAAATAAACAAAAATATAAATATATTTTCATTTACTAAAAAAAATAAACAATTAATTAAAAAAACTACAATAGATTTAATACTGAATTAAACATGTACAGTGCATTCGGAAAGTATTAATAGCGCTTCACTTTTTCACATTGTTTTTATGTTACAGCCTTATTCCAAAATAGATTCAGTTCATTTATTTCCTCAAAATTCTACACACAATACCCCATAATGACAATGTGAAAAAGATTTTTTTTTAATTGTTGCAAATTTATTAAAAATAAAAACCTGAAAAATCACATGTACATAAGTATTCACAGCCTTTTCCGTGAAGCTCTAAATTGAGCTCAGGTACATTCTGTTTCCACTGATCATTCTTGAGATGTTTCAGCAGCTTAATTGGAGTTCACCTGTGGTAAATTCAGTTGATTGGACATGATTTGAAAAGGCATACACCTGTCTATATAAGGTCCCAGGGTTTACAGTGCATGTCAAAGCACAAACCAAGCATGAAGACAAAGGAATTGTCTGTAGACCTCCGAGACAGGATTGTCTCGAGGCATAAGGCAGGGGAAGGTTACAGAAAAAGTTCTGCTGCTCTGAAAGTTCCAATGAGCACAGTGGCCTCCATTAACCGTAAGTGGCCGATGGTCACTCTGTCAGAGTTCCAGCGTTCTTCTGTCCTTACAGAAGGACAACCAGCAATCCACCTATCAGTCCTGTATGGTAGAGTGGCCAGACAGAAGCCACTCCCCGCCTGGAATTTGCTAAAAGGGATCTAAAGGAATCTCAGGGTGCTTTCACACCTGTGAATCGATTCATTTGTTCCGAAACAGGGATTAAAATTGTTACATTGTTGCTCTTTGTTGTTGGTGCGGTTCGCTTTCATACGGCAAAGTTTCTAAACGGACCAAATTAGCTAAAACAAGTCACGTGTGAGTAAACGCTCCTCACATTGGTCAGAGTTTCACCGTTTATTTTGCAGAGTCCCGCTCAGCTGACGGAGGAGCGGGTGGATGGTGTTTGGCAGGGTGCGTGCGACATGTCTAAAGAGCGAGGAGGGATGTGGTGGGGAGGGGTGAGAAGGGTGCTCGCTGTATTTGATGACCGGGAAAAAGACGTGCGATTTCCGGGAGATTATCACTCTTTTGTGGGCATCCGAGAGTCTCTGTGCATTTGCGGGAGACTCCCGGAACTTCCGCGAGACTTGGGATGTCTGGAATGACCTCCTGCCCTACTCATAATTCTCTCTTCATATAGCCGTACGCCTATTACATATCCATAAAACACTGTGATATAGCCGGGCTCGGATCGTATCGCTTTCTCACTACAATCGATCCCCTCCAGAGTTCGTTTCAATCGAGCCGAGACCACCTCATTCAGGCGGTCTCGGAGCGATTGCTTTGGCGCGGATCCGAGCGCGATTGCCCTGTTCACATATGCCAAACGAACCGCACTAACTGGGCAAACGCGCCAGGTTCCGGAACAAAAGTCTAGGTGTGAAAGCACCCTTAGACCATAAGAAACTAAATTCTCTGCTTTGATGAGACTAAAATTGAACTCTTTGGAGTAAATGCCAGGCGTTACGTTTGGAGAAAACCAGGCACCGCTCATCACATTTCAGCAGCAGGAACTGGAAGACTAGTCAGGATAGAGAGAAAAATGAATATAGCAATGTACAGAGACATCCTGGATGAAAACCTGCTTTAGAGTGCTCTTAACCTTAGACTGGGGCAACGGTTTATCTTCCAGCAGGACAATGACCCAAAGCACACCGCCAAAATATCAATGGAGTGGCTTCACAACAACTGTGAATGTCCTTGGTGGCCCAGCCAAAGCCCAGACCGAAATCCTATTGAACATCTCTGGAGATCTGAAAATGGCTGTACACCGTCACTTCCCATAGAACCTGATAGAGCTTGAGAGCTACTGCAAAGAGGAATGGGCAAAAATTCCCAAAGACAGGTGTGCCAAGCTTGTGGCATCATAGTCAAAAACACTTGAGGCTGTAATTGCTGCCAAAGGTGCATCAACAAAGTATTGAGCAAAGGCTGTGAATACTGATGTACATGTGATTTTTCAGCTTTTTTATTTTTTATAAATTTGCAACAATTTCAAAAAATCTTTTTTCACATTGCCATTATGGGGTATTGTGTGGAGAATTTTGAGGAAATAAAAGAATTTAATCTATTTTAGAATAAGGCTGTAACAAAAATATGGAAAAAGTGAAGCGCTATGAATACTTTCCGGATGCACTGTAAGTATACTGCAAAGACGGAAATATTATTTTTTTCAAACTATATATTTATTTACAACTAGTATACTTGTACAATAAATCTGCATACTGTTAAAGATTTTATGCAAAATAATATTAGTGTGTGTGTGTGTGTGTGTGTGTGTGTGTGTGTGTGTGTGTGTGTGTGTGTGTGTGTGTGTGTGTGTGTGTGTGTGTAAATTAATTATTAAATAACTTAAATAAAGAAAATAATGAACTACACTAAACTGTAAAAAAAAGTTGACTCAACTCAAAATTGTAAGGCAACTTGCTGCAGAGCTTTTTTGAGTTGACTCAACTTTTCAAGCCTAATATCCTGAAGCTCAACTTTTTTTTACAGTGTATATTGTTTTACATTTTGTAGACAAAACATTACAATTATTTACACAGAATCTATACCTATACCTGCAAAATTATTTTTATTGTTTGTTTATGGCCAAATATTCACATTGCACAAAAAAAATTGCAGTATTTTTTCCAATAATATTTAATGATTAGTTTATAATAATAATAATAATAACCCCTGGTGAATAAAGGGACTAAATCGAATAAAAATTAATAGTAATAATAGTAGTAGTAATAATAGTAATAATAATAATATCATCAATAAAACAATTCAAAGTAGTGTTTGATGAAAATACTCAGCCTGAATACTAGAAACATTATCACTTACTAATGAGCCCAAATCCTCTATATACAGCATCTTAAAACTACACTAATTGAGCTATTAATACTGTTCCTGAACTATTAATCTCATCCAAATGTCATTTTACGAGTATATTTCTACCAGTAGTGAAGACAGTGGTCATGAGGTTCATCCTAGCTCTTATAAACTGACACGTCAGCCGTAAAAGGCTAAAAATAAAAGTTGAAAGTATGGACAGAGTCACAACCTTTGAAGCTTTAGTGAATGTGCTGGTGGCGGCGGTGTGATTTCTGAGGGTCCAGCGGTGGAGTCTGGCTTTTCCTCCAGCGATTAATGACTGTCTGCTCGTCTGTTTACTACAAGGCGCTCGCGCTAAGAGCTCTGTCACGGGAACAATAACGCCATCATAACTCAGCCGCTTCGCTTGCCTGTGTCTTTTAACCTGGGCCTTAATCAAAGCTTTATGACAGTTTTTGTTCCTTTATGGTCTATATATTTCTCGCAGAGATCTAGACATCATCCCGCGGGAGAGCTACGCGGTAAGTGGCATAAGTGCACAGTCAGTGCCGGGTCAGTGACCCGCGCTTTAAAGGGTTTTATCTCTAATGCACGACAGGTTAGTCTGTCCCTAAATGTCTAGCAGGGATGAATTCAGATTGAGGTGGGAAACGTGTCGTTTTAATGTCCGGACTGATTGCGATTGATCTTTTTTCTTTTGAAATTAAATACTTGATTTACACTACTTGACAATGGTTTGGACTAGTTAAGGGTTTTTTTAAAGACGTTTTTAGGCTTTATGAATCGAATCCAAAATTAAGTAAAATATTATAAAATATTGTTAGAACTACAATTATTCAAAAAATATGTTTTACTAAAGTTTGATAAGGCGTATAAGATTTGATAAGGCTTGCAAATCATGGTTTCCACAAAAATATTAAGCGGCACAACTGTTTTCAACGTCACTACTTACAAGAATTGTTTCTTAAACACAAAATTGTGATGTTTGAATGCTTTATAAAGGATTCTGCTTTATAAAGGACGTCAACATGACATCATATTGACATTGTACCCTAACCAACACGTTTACATGTACGTTTCTGAAGACCGCGAATTATGTAGTCTGAGGTACGTATGGCTGCATTTCATTTTTTAAATGAACGCTAAGGGGTGGTATGATGCCGTTCCTTTTCGCGCTTACCAGCTGACCGCTTACCTCCGTGTGGACGACTTTCCCACGGCAACCAGTTTGTCTAATTAGCTCGTCATGTACGTCTGCGGACTTGAGACGCAGAGAGGAGTTGACCACGATGATGGGGTTTGAGTCCGATGAAGAACGGCTTCAGAAAGCAGGTAAGACAAAAACAGAATCCAAAAAATAAAATAAACAAGTAAATAACAGGGTGAGAATATGGTCAAATCTGAAAATGTGGTAAAAATCAGACGAAGGCTTTTTGTTTTTTTCTGGATTGCTTTTAAAAATTGTTGGTTGGGTTTAGGGAAGTGGGTGGGTGGGTCAATCGATAAAATTGGTTGAGTTTAGGGAAGGAGGAGGGTGGGTCAGCCGATTGGTCGATCGGTCAGTCAGCCAGTCAAACAGTCAGTTGACAGCAGCCTCTAGTGGGTTTACGCGAGAACAGCACGCGCGAATGGCACTCGAGAGAGAAATTTGAGATATGAAAAAGCCAAAAATCAACGCCTAATCATGTTACACCTTGACGTTGTGTGGACGTTATGACATCTATCAGACGTTGCATTTTGGTCACTGTCTAACACAACTTAAAATCAACCAAATATCAATGTCATTTGACGTCGTTATTGGACGTCAAAATAACGTTGTCCTTAGACGCTGGCTAGACATTGAATTTTGGTCACCTGACGTCACAACCTAAATCTAAGCTAATATTAATGTCTTATAATGATCTGTGCCTGCTGGGATGCTGAAAATTTAGCTTGGGTGGCGCTTCCAGTTTCCTTTGATTATTGGTATTGATCAAGCACCTGGTGGTTTATTCCTTAAATATGTAACAAACCTTATCCAGTTTTCTCTAAATTTAGAAGACGGTGACTCTTTCTAAAGTGACTCTGACAGGAAGTTGTCAGAAAAAAGGATGAAGGGTGGCCCCTTCAACCATAGCAAGAGAAAATGGTTGTTTCAAATGCACTGAAGGACAAGATCGGCCAATCTTTTCAACAATGCAGCTGGAACTGCTCACCAGGTTTGCTCCAGTGTCTTAATGTTTAGGAGAGATTGTGCTGAAAGCCCACTCTGATTGACCAAACATCTGATCAGCTGGAATAAAATGCTAAACTAACCTTTGCTGAGGAGCATGTTGTCTGGACAGAGAGAATTAATCACTTTAGATCAATTTTCCCATGGCAGATATTATGTTCATGGTCAAACTGTGGAATACCTAAACCCAATGTGTGGTATGAATCAATGAAATTTGGAGGAGGAAGTGACATGGTTTGGGGGATGAGAATCTTAGGGCTTACTCACACTATGCTATCCGAACTGTGCCCAGGCCCGTTTCCCGGATCGTTTGAGAAGTGTGAGTGCTCTGAATCGGGCTCAGGCACGGTACACTTGGCCGGCCCTGGCCCGGTTGGAAGAGGTGGGCCAGAGCGCAGTTCACTTGGGCTCAGGCGCGGTACGCTTACAGTGTGAGTGCAAGTGTGCTTGAGCCCGAAACTGAAAGCAAGACGTGACTTTTAAAAAGGGACTGTTTGATATGGATTAAATAATCATTCGTGCTGTTCAATGAACGCAAACTGTCGTAGATTATTAAAGACGCAAAACCCTCACTGCACATCAGCTGAGCCTTCAACAAACTTCCTAATTCCTGCAGCATGAGGACTTTATGATTGTTTATGAGCGTCAAAAGTGGCTGATCTGTTCGGCGAAATATTAGACTGCGTGTCACCGCATATCAAACGACTAAAACGATATAACTAAAGAAATCTCCATTGTGCTGAGCGAGAGCGCTTACTGAGCAGCGCGTCATCGATGATGTAAGCGCGCACAGGCCCGAATGTAATGTGAGTGCGGGCCGCCGGGGGAGACGGGAGGGGGGGACAAGCGTGCTTTGGCCCGGTTCAAGGCAACTGTACATAGTGTGAGTACGGCCTTAATGTTTATCAGAAGCTCTGCATTTTTTTCCCTCTGCATTCGTTGCCCAATCAGCAAGCATGTTTAATGCAGGACAATGACCCAGTCGCACAGTACTGTCTACTAGTAAAGTAGTTCCTTGAAGCTAAAAACGCTGAAATAATGAAATGGCAACCTTGAGTCCCGATCTAAACCTGTTTGAAATTCTGCAGAAATTATTTGGACGACAAAATTATGACTAAAAAAGTAACAGTCTTCAGATAAAAATGAAGAAGAGTGAACAAGATCCCAGCAGAGTAAAATGTGAGATATGACGTCTTTAATATGCTAAAGTCATTCAAAACAGTCCTGTACCCTTCATGTGCACTTACTAACTTTTGACTGCTTCAGAAATATTTGTTGTAGTCTTTCTTTTTACTACAGTCATTCCTGTTTTCTCAGTTCAATCACTGTTTTCCACTAAATAAGTGCACTGGTTATTTTGTAAAACACAGTTCTACTAGCATAGTGCAGCCGTGCTATAAAAATCGTATGTTCATTGGTCTCTTATTTTGATCTCCACTGGATTATTTTTATTTAGTGTTGTTAAATCAGCCAATATAACACTTTTACACAAGCTGTAACCTCCATGAGTGATATAATCAGCTTTACGGAAGATTCCACTATGTTTACCTGAATAATTTTGCATCGAAGACGGCAGATTTCAGGAGCTGCAATTTGAGAACAGGACAGCTGAAACCTGACTGTAATTTGACTTCAGAGTGTTGATTCACATGAAACAGAAGACTTCAGAAAACTTCATCCTAAGATGAGGTCCGTTGTCAACAAACACAACCAAGAGATAATGTATTTAATCAGCTTGACTTGAGTTGACCTTGGACTAAACTAGATTGACCTTGATGTTCAGGCAGTTCCAGAATGGTTTCATTGCATTCAGAAGATTTGAATGGTTACGGGGAGAACATTTACTTCAGTTGTTCACAAATCAACAAATCATCACAGATACAAATCAAAATGAATTAATAATAAGACACGAAGAAGCATATTTTAGATTTGTTTCTGTGAAGTGTGTGAGTTGCTTGAAACCAGTATTACGTCATAATTAAAAAGCATTTTAAATTCAGTTGAAACCAACTAAAGCTCATAAATTGCATATTACAAATGATTTAGATTGGTTTCAGCAGTATTTCTCCTTAGATCTGAATGGTTTTAAAACAGTGATGATTAAAAATAATGCAAGGAAGCAGACTGGATGTTTGATCTTTTCAACGGAATGTTCCGGCCTCATGTTGACTCATCTTCATGTTTTGAAGTGCCTGCAGGGATGGAAATGTTGAAGTATACAGCTTTGCAAAATAACACATGCCTTCTCCCTTAACAAATGTCATTGTTTTGCTCAAACTGGTGCTCTGGCACAAGAAAACACTTTCAAGAAGAAACTTTACATCAGTGACAAAGAAAGATGTCTTGATAGCAATGTCAAAGGAAGTGATGTCATGATGAAATAAACTATTCTTTGGGCACCTTGTTTCTGAAAATCCATCCTTAGAAGTTGGCTTTTCACAAAGAGATGCATTTTTGGTGGGTTTCTTGCTCTTTGGTGGTTCTTGCTCTGCAAATTGGGCTTTTCTATTTACTGTTAGTGAGATTTCTTTCTCTATATTTGTATAAAATGGGTTAAAGTTTTTGCATGTGTTTTTTTTTCATTTGTATAATTGCTGGACAAGCATGTGACCTGCATGAAAACCATATTTTTTTAATGAATGCTATACATTTTACATTCACTATGTAACCCCGCTGGTCCTACACTACCCAACCCCTCTCAGAGCTGGGATCGAACCAGCAACTCTCCACATGAAAGTCGGTTGTTCTAACAAGGAGGCTGAAGACCATGACCTCCAGCATCTGCCGCTAGACCCTCTTTTCTGGCTCAGAGAAGTGAGGTTTACCAGCACAGCAATTCACTAGCTGGTCTCTGCTACACTCACTCCCCTAAACCTCACTCCCATACGGGTCACGGCACTAATGTAACCCCACCAGTCCTACTCTACCCAACCCACCCTGAGCTTTGATCGTACTGGCGACCTTCCGCATGGGAGTTGGTTAGTCTACTAAGAAGGATAAAGACCATGGCCTCTAGTGTCTGTCACTAGAGAACCTTTTCAAGCTCAAGGGAGTGAGGTTTACCTGCACAGCACTTCACTAGCTGGCCTCTGTTACACTCACTCCCCTAAACCTCACTCCCATCTGGGTCATGGCACTAATGTAACCCCGCTGGTCCTACACTTCCTAACTCACTCTGAGCTGGGATTGAACCAGCAACTCTCCGCAAGGGAGTCGGTTGTTCTAACAAGTAGGGTAAAGACCATGGCCTCTAGTGGCTGTCGCTAGAGCACCTTTAGAGGTAAGGGGAGTGAGGTTTACCTGCACAACACCTCACTAGATCAATAGTATCTGGATGCAGCCTTTATGATGCAAGCTGAGATTGCATCACTTGGCGATGTAATGTCAGACACAATGCACTCAAATGGAGCGAGTGACGTCACTGTGAGGGGTAGGGTTAGGGGTGGGGTTAAGTGAGCCCATTAAAAAGCATTAGATGCAGCTCAGATTGCACTGCACCAGGTCTGCATCCAGACCCCTCTCTACTAGCTGGCCTTTGTTATACTCACTCCCCTAAACCTCACTCCCATCCGGATTATGGCACAATGTAACCCCGCCGGTCCTACACTACCCAACCCGCTCGGAGCTGGGATCAAACCAGCAACTCTCCGAATGGGAGTCGGTTGTTCTAACAAGGAGGATAAAGACCATGGCCTCTAGTGTCTGTCGCTAGAGCATATTTCGGGCTTAAGGGAGTGAGGTTTACCTGCACAGCACTTAACTACCTGGCCTCTGTTACACTCACTCAACTAAACCTCACTCCCATCTGGGTCATGGCACCAAAGTAATCTCGCCGGTCCTACAGTACCCAACCTGCTCCGAGCTGGGATCGAACCAGCAACTCTCCGCATGGGAGTTGGTTGTTCTAACAAGGAGGCTAAAGACCATGGCCTCTAGCGTCTGCCGCTAGAGCACCTTTAGAGGTAAGAGGAGTGAGGTTTACCTGAACAACACTTCACTAGCTGGTCTCCGCTTCACTTACCCCCCACCTAAACCTCACTCCCATCCGGATCATGGCACCAATGTAACCCCACTGGTCCTACACCACCCTGCTCCGAGCTGGGATCGAACCGGCGACCTTCAACATGGGAGTTGCTCGCTCTAACAAGGAGGCTAAAAACCATGGCCTGTCGCTAGAGCACGTTTTTGGGCCCAGGGAAATGAGGTTTACCTGCACAGCTCTTCACTAGCTGGCCTCTCCTACACTCACTTCCCTAAACCTCACTCCCATCCGGGTCATGGCACCAATGTAACCCCACTGGTCCTACACCACTCTGCTTCGAGCTGGGATCGAACCGGCGACCTTCAACATGGGAGTTGCTTGCTCTAACAAGGAGGCTAAAGACCATGGCCTGTCGCTAGAGCACATTTTTGGCCTCAGGGAAATAAGGTTTACCTGCACAGCTCTTCACTAGCTGGCCTCTGCTACACTCACTTCCCTAAACCTCATTCCCATCTGGGTTATGGCTCCAATGTAACCCCGCCAGTCCTACACTACCCAACCTGCTCCGAGCTGGGATCAAACCAGCAACTCTCCACATGGGAGTCGGTTGTTCTAACAAGGAGGCTAAAGACCATGGCCTCTAGCATCTGTTGCTAGAGCACCTTTAGAGGTAAGAGGAGTGAGGTTTACCTGAATAACACTTCACTAGCTGTTCTCCTCTACAACTGCAAAACGTAACCCAAAACTTCTGTTAAGTTACTGAAATATGAACACAACAGACTGAAGACGTCTAAACCTTAAAAAAAAAACTAATTTGACCGTCAAAAAAAGGACAGAATGCTGAGGTATATCTGGTTCTTTTCATTATAGTCTTAGCGTTGCACATTACAGTTAGTTGGTTCTTTATTGACATTGATGTTTCCAACCTTTAACATTAAAAGCCTTTTTATTTAACCTTTTATAACTTCTACAAAAGTTTCTTAAGATTATAACAATGTTTTTTTAAGAACTGTTCACTGAAAGGTTCTTTAAGATCTCAAAATAGTTCTTTTATTGCATAACTTGGAAAACTTTTAGAAGTGAAAGGTTCAGAAGCACGTCTCCTTGCAACAGATCTGCATGTGTTTCAGTGACGGCAGAATTCAATGCTGATTTGTCTCTTTTACACGTTAAAAAACTTTCCATAAGTTGAATAAAATGTCAGCAGGTATTGTTTTAGTTTTGAAGTAAATTCTGTCTCAAAATATACATCATAAAATCAGGTGTGTGTGTTTATGTTTAGGTTCAGTTTTAAAATGTCAATGTCAAAGCTAAATGATTCAGGACAAATTTTTTTATTTTCTTTCTTCTTTTTTTTGTTTCTTGCTCTACAAGTGTGAATGTCTTATGGGAAGCAGTACTAACCCTGCTACCCAACAGTATAAGTGTAACATGCTTTACCATAATGTAAAAAAAAAACCCACCTGGGCTTAAAGCAGCATGAGAAGCCTATTAGAAATTAACACCACACAATCAGGTTAAATAAAAACCAAAAATGGTGATCTTGTGATCTCAAAACCAAATTGTATACCCAGGGCTACCACTATACCACGCTGAAGCATTTAGAAACCACACAGCAATTATAATACTATTACCAGCAAAACGTGCACTGGAACCATCTGAAGTGGAACAATGCAGCCATTACATAATGAGGGACAGCATTTCTGAGTAGTTTATACAGTATGACTGCAGTGGTGAGGGCTCCATGCCATGTGCGTCTGAGTTCAGTATATTCCGCTGCCAACGAGGGAAGGCCAGTATTTGTAATAGTTATGCGTCTGAACATTATGTCATTTGCCTCCTTAATAGGGTCTGGGGGTTTACGTTCAGTACCATTATATGAGAACGAATTACACTTTGTGGACAGTTGAAATATCCTACTAGTCGATGTTTGTGTCTTTGCTCTATCAGTCATCGTAGAATGAGTTGGTTTTGTGTGGTCTTAAAGGAACAGTTCAACCTAAAATCAATATTCTGTCATCATTTACTCACCCTCAGGCTGTTGTAATATATCATGTGTAAATTTCTCTGTTCTTCTGGTGAGCACAAATAAATGTAGCCTATTTAGAAGAAATTCAGTAACCAAGCAGAAAATTACTAAATAATTTTATGGCAGTAAATGGGTGACGAGATCTGTTCGGTTACTGATATTCTTCCAAATCTTCCTTTGTGTTCAGTAAAACAAACAGAAATTTAGATTTTTGGGGTGAACTATTCCTTTTTCAACTTCACTTGCCGGCCACTTTATTAGGTACACCTGTCCAACTGAATGCTTTGTTGATGCCAGAGGTCAGAGGAGATTGGCCAGACTGGTTGAGCTGATGGAAAGACAACAGTAACTCAGATAACCACTCGTTACAACCGAGGTATGCAGAAGAGCATGTCTGAACACACAACGTGTCCAACTTTGAGGCGGATGGGCTACAGCAGCAGAAGACCACACCTGGTGCCACTTCTGTCAGCTAAGAACAGGAAACTGAGGCTACAATTCACACAGGCTCACCAAAATTGGACAATAGAAGATTGGAAAAACGTTGCCTGGTCAAAAACATGAAAGCATAGATCCATCCGGCCTTGTATCAATGGTTCAGGTTAGTGGTGGTGGTGTAATGGTGTGGGGGATATTTTCTTGGCACACTTTGGTCCCATTAATACTAATTGAGCATCGCGTCAATGCCACAGGCTACCTGAGTATTGTTGATGACCATGTCCATCCCTTTATGACCACAGTGTACCCATCTTCTGATGGCTACTTCCAGCAGGATAACACACCATGTCAGAAAGCACAAATCATCTCAGACTGGTTTCTTGAACATGACAATGAGTTCACTGTACTCAAATGGCCTCCACAGTCACCAGAACTCAATCCAATAGAGCACCTTTGAGATGTGGTGAAATGGGAGATTTGCATCATGGATGTGCAGCTGACAAATCTGCAGCAACTGCCTGATGCTATTATGTCTATGGACCAAAATCTCTGAGGAATATTCCCAGAACCTTGTTAAATCTATGCTACATAAGATTAAGGCTGTTCTGAAGGCAAAAGAGGGTCCAACCCGGTACTAGTAAGGTGTACCTAAAGTTACTTAAAATTTGCCTGTTCCTTTAACTCTGTAAAACTTGATATGCAACAGTAGAAATGTGTATTAAATATTTATTACTGGAAAAGTTTATTGAACCATTACATACAACATACAAATTAATTTGCATGTAATTTCATTGCATAGTTCATCTCAATTGCGTATGTCAGATTTATAGCATAATCTCTATAATATATTGAGAAAGCTGAGCTCATATTCTAAGATGGGAAAAATATTTTTAGCAAAAACAATTTCAAAACACAATTTGGCGCAGCTGCTGATATTTATATGAGCAAATTTAGGATCAGATTATGATAGTTTGTTATAATCTATATCTAATATACAGTATATCTATAAATATATTGTTTCATTAAATAAAATAAAAGTCAAATTATGACAAGATCTGATGCATACCTAAAGTGTAAATACACAGAGAACATAAGTCACAATTAAGGGGAAACAATGCTAATTATTAAATGTTTCTGAAGTGTATGTTTCTGGCATCTCATTACTCAGTTTTTACACAACCAACCCAACAATATCATGTCCAAATTACAAAAACAATTCACTTCGTTAAACTGTTCAAAATTAAGCTGTTGGAGCAGATATCAGGGTCCATTAATTAAAATGTAAATAAATAATTCAATAAAAAATGTAAGATGCAGTGAAACGTGGCACAGTTAGTAGCACGGTCATCTCACAGCAAGAAGGTCGCTGGTTTGAGCCCCGGCTGGGTCATTTGGCATTTCTGTGTGGAGTTTGCATGATCTCCCTGTGTTTGTATGGGTTTCCTCCAAGTTTTTCGGTTTCCCTCACAGTCCAAAGACATGCGGTACAGGTGAATTGGGTAGGCTAAATTGTCCGTAGTGTATGAGTGTGAATAAGAGTGTATGGGTGTTTCCCAGTGATGGGTTGCAGCTGGAAGGGCATCCACTACATAAAATGTATGCTGGATAAGTTGGCGGTTCATTCCGCTGTGGCGACCCCAGATTAATAGAGGGACTAAGCCGAAAAGAAAATGAATGAATGAATGTTATATGAGTAAGCTCAGTGGTTAGCAATGTCGCCTCACAGCAAAAAGGTTGATTCGAGTCCCGGCATGTGCCAGCTGACATTTCTGTGTGGAGTTTGCATGTTCTCTCTGTGTTGGTGTGGTTTTTCCTCTGGATGCTCCAGTTTCCCCTACAGTCCAAAGACATGCTGTATAGGTATATGGCCGTAGTGTATGAATCTGTGTATGGATTTCCCAGTACAGGGTTGCTGCTGGAAGGGCACCTGCTGTGTAAAACAAATGCTGGAATAGTTGGTGGTTCAGTCCGCTGTAGTGCTTTTTTTCATTTTAGACCATATACTTCCTGTTAACATCATTTACACAAAGAAAAACAAATTACACTTTCTGAGAATTTAAAACTTCCCCCCCAAAAAATGTAGCCTTAAGCAAAAGGATCTGAATCTCATCAAGGATCGACGACTGACCATTCAATCAAGTGTGACTATTTACAGAAATCTGAAAAAGAACAGAATTGAAAGCAAAAGCGAAGGCCGTATAGGTTCTGGAAAGGCTCAACACAGAGCGAGTCAATGATGTAATGCTTTCACAGACATGTCCCAAAGAGCGATCCAGGACTGCTGGAAAAAGCAGGCCGATCGGGGTGCACAGCTGCCCATGCTGAGCTCTGCTGCGGTGAGTAAATGGGGCCCAACCCAACAAGGTCCCCATTACACAGTACCGGGCATAACACCAGCACCAATAACCTCTGCCAACAAACGTGAACAGGAAATCATGGAAAAACAGAGGCGGAGAGAGAGGGATGAAGCACATGGATGTGAACGCGAGTAAGAGGAAAGAAAACAGTCATAATGTAGTCCACGCCACAGGGGCTCTCGATTACTGACAGAGAAACACTATAGTGATCAAGTCATCTGTTTGACCGCATGGCTGTTTATGGCCTCTCTGCCTTTAGAAGTTCAGTTATTTGTGGCTGCATACTGATCATACTGTATGCACATTATGGAAAATTGCCAAATAGGGGATTGCTAAGAGCAGAATTAGACGTTTTATCAAACAAATCAACACTGATGTTAGTTTTACTAACAACATTGTGAGCAATATTAATTAAAATATTTTTACACGCAACATTAATATCTAAGATAGATATCCACAGTTGTTAATAGATTGCAAAAGTCATAAATATAAAGTTTTCAGTCATCATTATTTTAAAAAGAATAAAAAAATGCTATAGGCTTCTGTAGACAATATGTAGATGAAGCTTTGTGTTTACATACAGATGTACCTCATTTAAACAAAACACTTTAAATAAAACTCTCAGTACAACTCCAAAAAAGGTGTTTAATTTTTTCGTTTTAATTTCAATGTTATAAAAAAGAACTAGGTTTTTTGGACGTGGTTCAGTGATCTACAGTAGGCCAAAATACAGTTCTGCATTGTGGAGCTAAAGTATGGGGTTCTGTTTGTGATTTCACACTGCCACCGTGTGGATTTCTATTGCACTGCACCTTACTTCCCGTGATTGTTTTTTTAAACGCTTATGTAAATTTTACCGAAAATGGTTGATTACTGATGTTGATGAAATACAATCAAGGTTATACCTATTTTAGAGTCAGAATTAGGGTTAGTTTTAGGGGTGCATTTAAACATGCATAACTTAATGTCATTACTGCATGTAGTGTAGCAAGGAAACATGCAATGCATACAATTTGTAACATGTAAAGATGAAGTCTTTGATATGGTATTTAATGCAGGGCTATGACTTCTTCAAAATGAAAAAATAATGTATCAATGCCGGCGTAATACCTGTAAAGCCAATATATTATTCTGAAAACTCCTATAGCTTGCAGGCCCGCAGCCAGGGGTGGTTTAAAAGACCCACCCCTCACTGACAAAGGTCCAGAATTTGTTCCATACATGAGCTAATTTGTCTTATTTTGACTGCTGTGCCATCATGAATATTGAAAATAATTCATTGAAAAAGGCTTTAAGACCAAGCGGAATCCTCTGTTGGCTGTCGCTTCGGTGTGACTACAGCTAATCAGTTTTGGCCAATGCTAACAATTATGTTTCATAAACATCTACTGTATTGTTTTTAAATAGAGAAAATATTTTACAGGTAACTTTTATTCTAAATTTTGGACCTTATTCTTGAAAGAAAAAATTACCAATTAAAGGTTGTGAAGCACCAAAAGCCACCATATTCAAATTAAATTGATTACTAATTTGGCTATTGTTGTTATCCATGAATTTTCAAATGTACTTTTTTACAAGAGAGGCTCGAAAAATTGTGAAGCTCTACATTATTATTGTTATTATTATTATGTTTTAATTTTTGTATCATTCAAATGTAATGTAATGTGTATTTATATAGCGCATTTATCATGTATGGCTATACACCCACAGTGATTCACAATCATGCGTGGGTCTCTTCACACCTCCACCAGTGTGCAGCATCCACTTGGATGATGCGACGGAAGCCACAGGACAACGGCGCCATGTGCGCTCACCACACACCAGCTATTCGATTTTAATGCAATTAAGACAATACTCTGATTAAGAGTCTACCATGTAAACAGCCATTTTTGATTAATTTAATCAGATTAAGGTCATAATCGAACTAAAGAGAAATCGAATTAAGACGTGTGGAGTAGGGCTATGCCGATCTTAGTCACATTATTGAAGTGCAGTACAGACATGTAAACACCTTAATCGAACTATTACCGCCATGTAGGACTTAAGCCGCTTTTTGCGACAGGCAGTCCACACACACGCACGCACACGCACGGCTAATTGACACTCTTTGCACCTACTGAGTCAGTGCAGACTACAGACACCTGCATTGTGAAATGAAGAGGTTTTTTTTTTCCATTCAGCATGCGGTATGAACTTTCATTAAAACAACTCTTCCAGCACTTCATAGATGCATCCAATATCTCGTTTGTCACGGAGGGCGTGCATGAATGTTCGTGAATGAAAGTGAAAGTGCCAAACTGCAGTTAAAGTCGACAAATTAAAAATGAAACACCCGAAATTACTTGAAACTCTGGAGGAAATGCAGATAGAGCGGTGACGCAATGGCATTAATCGAATTATAAAGCAACTCATGTAAACACCTTAGTCTTATTATTCTCTTAATTAGATTAAAGCAAATAATTCGATTACTGATGTCCATGTAAACGTAGTCAGTGATAGAGCCAATTCAGTGGATGGGGATAATTGGGAGGCCATGATGGATAAGGGCTGAGAGGGAATTTGACCAGGACACCGGGGTTACACCCCTACTCTTTACGAGAAATGTCATGGGATTTTATTTTAATTTTTTTTAATGACCACAGAGAGTCAGGACCTCAGTTTAACGTCTCATCCGAAATACGGCAAAAAAATGGGCAAATTCTGACTGAGGACAGAATATTCTGGCCAGTTTGTTATGTGCCTAATAAAAAAAGGCCACAATTTTTAAGTTAAAACTTGTTCAGACTCTTATTTTTTTCTAATGATATATGATGTGATATTTTAAAATATAAGTATTATAAAAAATAAGTATTTTGTCATATATTCTTTTTTGTAAATCTTTAGGAAATATTTGTGGTACATCAAAAAGTGTGGTTATGATGACATCCGACAAACTAATTCAGCTAAAAATAGTGTTTAAAATGTTACTAAAATACAGTATTTAAACCTCAAAGTTAAATAGAAAATGAAGCAAATAACTGCAAAAAAGTCCACTTTTTGGGAAAAAAGAACCACCCTTTCACCAGGCTGGCTACGGGCCAGTGATGTTAAACATAAACATACAATTCTGAGATTTATTTCTGTAAATATGACCTCAAAATTGACAAAAAAAAAAAAAAAAAAAGAGTATGAAAAAAGTATGTCTTTGCCATGACAATCAAAATTGAGCTCAGGTGCATCCTGTTTCCACTGATCATTCTTGAGATGTTACAACAACCCACCTGTGCTAAATTAAGTTGACTGGACATCAATTGGAAAGCCACACAGCTGTGACTATAAGGTCCCACAGTAAAGCCGCAGTCACACTGCACTTTTCTTCCTATATACTTCCATTCATACACATGCAAATGCAACAAGTTTTCAGTTTGCTGTGTTGCAAAGCTTGGTGAACCTGTGAAATCGCATCACGTGACTGCATGATACCAATCGAAAACCAAAACATGACCTCAGTGTACAGAAATTTCAAATAAGGACTAATCAGTTGCTTTGTAAAAATGTCTAATCATCTTGTTTAATCCCACCCCTTTTAGCAGCGCCAACTCTAGTGAGACCACAGCAGTACAGTGCATGTCATTTGTGGACTCCTTTCAGGATCTCACATTTAAAATCTCTGTAAACCCTCTGCCCATGTTTCTTTCTCACCAAGTAGTTTAAAATGATCAAATCTATCTCTTCCTCCTGCATAGAACATACCGTTTTTTTGTTTTTCAGTCAGTCATACTGCACCTTTCGCCCCATAGACTTCCATTCATACACAAGCAAATGCGGCAGACCGGAATTGTGCACTCGTACAACAAGTTTCGCAGTTCAATGCACTGCAAAGTTCAAGCTTGGAGAACTCTGACCAGCGAAATCGCATCACTTGACTGCGTGAGACGAATCGAAGATCAAAAAATGACCTCAGTGTACTGAAATTTTAAAAACAGAACAATTGCTCGATCTTTTCTCATGTCTAATCATCTTGTTTAATCCCGCCCCTTTTCACAACGCCATAGGACAGAATTTTGCATGCTCAAACTCTAGTGTGACTTCAGCATAACATTGATGCCAATTGACACTTTGCAAACCACGCCCTACTTCTCTATGTTCGATAAGCTATCAGCATCAGCCAATTCCTCTTTAAATTTGTGTACCCCTACTGAAATAGTATTTTTCTGGAAAAATTAAATACTGATTTCAGACAGAAGCAGACAGTTCTGCAATATATATACAAGGGATATATTCAGGATATGAAACCAACTTGAAATAACAATAAAAAAAGATTGAAGCTATAGCCTACTAGTATAGTGAAGAGTGAAGAGAAACATTGGTGGCATCAGATTCTGGACCAACATCACCCTGTTTACAATCACCAGAATACTTATCATCATCACCTGTCACACCCTCATCACGAATGAAAGTGAAGAGTGGGGAGGGGGTATAGATGCTTGGGTGGCCCGCTAATATTATCTCTGGGGACCCCAAAAGTGCATAGTGCAACTCCCAACCCCCACTTTTCTCCACTTACCGTCACTAATCGACAACGGAGAATGGAGAACAGACTTTTTCCTTTACTGAGGGTCTAAAGGCCATCTTCTCTCATCCGCACAGTTCATCCAACATGCCCCACAGTGAGTCAGATTCAGATGCAAGTGAAAATTAAGCCGCTACTGTCTTTGGTTAGGTTTGATCTGGGTTTCTCTGTCATGATCTGTTTTCTGTTTCAGCTGTTGCCTCTTACAATCAGCAATGGCATGCATGCATTATCTGATCTGATTCTCTCCACTACATATACTTGCTCCTTATAGAGGCGTATTGCCAGATTATTGTGATTATGTGTCTACAAACTCTGTGCTGTTATTCTCACCATTGCTGTTTCTAGTTTGTTAGTCTTGTCTAGTCCTGCCGAAGTCCCGTTCATTGTTTGATGCCTTACATGTGATCTGTGCAGCCTCAATTTTTAATAAAGTTTCTGTTTGGACATGATTTGGTCTGTGTATTCTGTCCTGCCTCGACAGAATAATCTGGCCATACACATCTAATGGAATCGGCAAAGGAATCCCCATACGCTCTGCAGGGAGTTGCAGGGCGCTATGCTCGGTCGGCATGAGGAGGAACTGTCAGCTGCCAGGCATGCTGTAGTGAGCTTATCTGCCCATGTTACTGAGCTCACCGTCCAGCTACGGGGCCTGCGATATGATTCCACCACGGCACCTGACTACCAGCACTTCCCTGAACCCAGGATCAACAATCTTCCACAGTACTCAGGTCAGTCTACAGAGTGCCAGGTTTTTCTTACCCAATGAGAGGTGTTTTTTTTTCTCCAGCCAACCACCTATGCCAATGATCACTCCAGGGTGGTGTTTGTAATTTCTCTCCTTATTGGGTGAGTGAGAGACTGGGGAGCGGCTGTTTGGGAGTCTAAGTTATCACTTTCCAACTTTCAAGTAGGGAATGGTCAAAGTCTTCCACTTTGAAGGTCTAAGTGGCCTCCTTGCCACTCTGCGCCAACGAAAAAGGTCTGTGGCTCATTATACAATCGAGTTCTGCACTTTGGCAGCCACATGTGACTGGAATTAGCTGGCACTTACAGCAAGTTTCCTGGAGGGTCTCAACGCCAAGATAAAAGATGAGCTCCTGGCCCACGATCTTACCTTCCAATTTAACTCACTAGTGGAGCTGGAAATTCGAGTGGATATACGTTCCACGGTTCCGCACCTGTGTCAACTTCTCCTCATTCTGGTTCATCATCACTGATGTCACTGCCCGAAATGGAGCAAATGCAACTTGATTCCATGCGCATTTCAGAAGGTGGTGGAGAGATGTGCATGTAATGTGGGGGCGTAGGACACATCGCTCTTAGATGTCCAGTAAAAGAGATTGATTACTGGGGATTACTGGCAAGCGCGTCCACCCTTTCCCCATCAGTTGCCATCTGGCTGCCACTCTGTGCTACAAAGATTCGTCCATCTCCTGCTCAGTGTATATTGGCTCTGTTGCTGAGGGTAATTTTTTTATAGATGAAGCCTGTCCATTAAACTATAAGATCCTATTTAAGACTCTCGATCATCCTCCCACCGTATATGTTCTCGATGGGCGGCCTCTCAGCAGGATCGATCGAGTCACGTCCCCTGTGAGTCTCACCATCTCTGGCAATCACAAAGAGACAATATCTTTTTATTTGTTTCGTTCCCCTTTTACCCCTATAGTCTTCCAGCATAACCTACATATAGACTAGTCCAAAGGGACAATATTGTCATTGAGCTTATCTTGTCATGATAAATGTCTTGTGTCTGCTTTGTCCTCTGTTTCTGTGTTTCAGGAGGAGCCCAGAGATTTATCTGGTGTTCCTGGAGAGTTTTTAGTCGTTCCTGGGCCGCTTCTCTCCCTCTTCATTGCCCATATGATTGTTGCATTCCAGGGAGCACTCCTCCCCGTGGTAAGCTCTATTCCTTATCTGCTCCTGAACGTCAAGCACTCAAGAATTATCTTGCTGGATTGCTTGCTGCGGGCACCATTGTTCAGTTAACCTCACCGGCAGGTGCAGAGTTTTTCTTTGTTAATAAAAAGGACAGGTCTTTACGTCCCTGCATCGATTATAGAGGGCTGAAAAGCCTTACTATAAAGAACCGTTATCCTTTACCACTCATGTCTTCAGCTTTCGAGATCCTGCAGGGAGCTAAAGTTTTCACTAAACTAGATTTGCTCAACGCTTATCACTCGGTGCACATTAGGGAAGGTGACAAGTGGAAAACTGCTTTTAACACCATGCTCAGTCACTTTGAATATCAATCCTTCCCTTCGGACTGGTCAACGCTCCATCCATGTTCCAAGCACTGGTAAACAATGCTTAATATCTTTGTTTTTGTTTACCTGGACGAAATCCTTATTTTCTCCCTATCTCTGTTTATCCATGTCCAACATGTCCGCCATGTTCTTCAATGTCTGCTTGAGAATCACCATTTTGTTGGAGTCAGTATCGTTTTTGGGTTCCGTTATTTCTGCAGAGGGTATTAGTATAGACCCATCAAAGATTCACATTCTCTTGGCCAATTCCTGATTCTCGAAAGATTCCTAGAATTTGTTAATTTTTATCCCCATTTCATTCGTAACTTTAGTCAGGTTGTGGTTTTGCTTACCGCCTTAACGTCTACTAAAATCCAATTCTCGTGGACCCAGGCCGCTCAGGCGACTTTTGATCGTTTAAAGGAATTATTTACCACCGCCCCTATTTTTGTCACTCCCGATCCATCGCATCAATTTATCCTCAAAATAGACGCGTCTAGTGTGGGCGTTGGAGCCATTCTCTCTCAACGAGCTAAAGATAACCAAATTTATCCGTGCGCCTTTTTCGCTCATCGTCTCTCACCCTCCGAGCGCAATTAACATGCTGGAAATCGCGAGCTCCTTGCTATCCAAATAGCCATTGGCGAATAGCGCCATTGGTGCGTTCACCATGTGCGTTCACCTGCACACGAGAGAGAGAGAGAGAGAGAAACCAAATGCTGAATAAAAACTTTAAAATCCTGAATCAATATTGGAGTTACTTTTGCACACTGGAGGGAGGATGACCCCATGGCTGAAGTATTTCTTTTAGACAGAAAATGTTATGTTTTAAAACTAGTTTAGCCACGCAAAGCTTATGTAGATTTTGTTGTTACAAATGGGTAATACGGTATGCACAGAAGTGTTGTTCAGCCACTGTAATCTCCCGGTGAAAGATTTATGTGACTATTTTCAATTTCATAAGGTACAGCATTTACAGCATCGATAATGTTTTATTCAGTTTAACAAAAAAACATAAGTAATTAGCGCTATTCCACCTAGCCTGCTTTACTGAGGTGAAGTTGGTTTTATATTCACATTGGTTAATTTTTTAACAATGGCAATGACAATAACACTCCCTGTTTTGTTTACAATGCTACTTTGAATATTCGGCCTGAAACAGCATGTAAGTATGGCTTAGTAATAAGTGTAATTCCAGTACAGTAGTCGCCTTAAAACAAAGCATGTGGGACAGTGTGACCTTTATTGCATGAAATATTGCACATTATGACAAGTTTTGCTTGCTACACAACTGAAAACGTGCTAGATATAATATAGTTTCTCTGTCATCTTTAATGTGCGTGCGTTCATAATTTCAGGAGGCGTGGCTTTGGACGGCAGAGGAGGAATTGTGTTTTAAAGATTTTATGCTAACCAGTTAACATTTAGGCAGATCACCTACTGCACCTTTAACCTATATTCATTCTGCCAAGCGACTCAATGCCAGACAAACTAGATGGGCTCTTTTCATTAGTCATTTTGATTTTTCCATCTCTTATCGACCCTGGCCCAAGAATGTTGAATGCACTTTATCTTGTCAGTTTATTTCCACAGAGGACAAGTCATCTGCTGAGACTATTCTTCCTGAAGGATGTGTGCTAGGAGCCATGGTCTGGGGTATTGAATGCCAAGTCAAGAAGCCATTAACTAATAAGATTATACCTCGTGGCTGCCCTGTAGGTAAATTTTTCATCCCCAGATCCCAGATACACCCAGCAGTCCCATGTTGGACTCACCCCTCAAAACTCATCACGCTACCCAGTGTCAAAGGAACCCTCGCTGCTGCATCCCAGCACTTCTGGTGGCTCGCTATGGCTCATGACATCCTCCGTTATGTCTTGTCCTGTCCAGTTTGCACCCAATCTAAACCTAATAATTCTCCTCCAGCGGATCTTCTGCAAGCTTTTCCTGTTTTATCACGTCCTTGGTCCCCTGTTGCTTTACACTTTGTCACAGGGTTGCCTCCTTCGGCAGGTAATACTGTTAGGCCCAATCCCAAATTCTATTTTTGTACCCCTACCCCTACCCCTTCTCCTTAGCCCTTGAAACTGAGTGTGAAGGGGAAGGGCTTCAAAATTTACTCCAAAGAAATGGGACACCACTACAGCACCTGCACACGTCATCATATGTCATCGCGATCTCTTGCTTCATATGAGATCAGACAATCACGACTGCTGTAGTTATTTCAGTTGTGTTATTTAAATCATGTTATCATAATGATCTAATGTGGCAATAAGATTGTAACTGTACTGTGTATTTACACCATGGCCATATTCATCTATGTAAACACACAAAAAACAACAATAACATTATAGCAGACACTGTAAAAAGGTCATTCCCAGCCATTAGACTTTTCTGACAGGGTATTTGAGTGTCATCGAGTGTCAGAATGTTGTGGGACTGCTATACAAGAGTTATTATTATGGATTATAGATTTCTATTTTCAAGTTTTTTTTAAAAAAAAAAAGCATGATGGAAAAAACAAGAAGATATGAATGAATGTATTAAAACATTTGCTTGTTTGTTGTAAAAAAAATTCTTACTCCTTGGTTTCAAGTGTGGTCCTGAAAAATCTCCATTCAAAGGGGTATCCACCCCTTCCCCTTAGCCCTACGCCTTCAAGCTAAAGAAAATTGGGACACCCCTACCCCTTCACGTGAACGCGCAAAACAAGGGGTAGGGGTAAGGTGAAAGGCTAAGGGGTAGAATTGGGATTGGGCCTTATTCTCAGTATAGTTTACTGTTTTTCTAAAGCCGCTCACTTCGTCCCCATACCTAAACTCCCGTCGACTAAGGAAACAGCTCTTATCGTGTTTGACCATGTGTTTAAGATCCACGATCTACCCCTGACATCATTTCCATTCACTGACCCCAATCACGACTCAACTCTGGAAAGAATTATGTTGACAGATTGGTGCAACGGTCAGTCCGTCGTTCTGTTTTCACTCACAGACTACTGGGCAGGCTGAACACGTTACACAAATTCTGAGATGTTTACTCTGCACCCTAGTTGCTAACAATCCTGTGTCATGGTGTGAGCAGCTAGGATGGGCAGAATACGCCTTTAACTCGCTGCCCACATCATCTACTGGTATTTCTCCAGTTCACTGTTGTGTATGATACCAACCACCCATATTTTCCACTCAAGAATCTGAAGTATCTGTACCCTCAGTCCAAGCTTTTATTAAATGGTGTCGGCGCACTTGGCAGACAGCATGTAAATCATTACTTAAGACTTGCGATCGAACGTGTCGCAATGCTAATCTTCATCGTGCCAAAGCTCCCCGATACGTCTGCGGTCAGAAAGTCTGGCTTACCACTCATAACATCCCTCTGCAATCTCTGTCTCGTAAGTTTGCTCAAAAATTCATAGGTCCCTTTTTCTATCTCCAAGATCCTCAGTCCTGTGGCCATTCGACTTCGCTTACCCCATTCCATGCAACGCGCGCATCCCGTGTTTCATGTCTTGTGTATCAAGCTCATTATTCGCGCACCCTCCAAACCTACCCCCTCCTCCCACCCTGTTCTTGTCGAGAATGCTCCTGTCTTTACAGTCAAGAGGTTACTTTCTGTCCATCTCCGTGAATGGGGTTTTTAGTATCTGGTCAATTGGGAGGGCTACGGTCCTGAGGAGAGAAGCTGGGTTGCAGCTTGGGACATATTGGACCGTTCGCTGATCGAGGACTTTTCTCTCTCTCTGCAGTCTCTCTCCCTGGGAGCGCCAGGGGGTGCTACCTGTCGGAGAGGTACTGCCGTGAGTCAGGTTTGATCTGGGCTTCTTTCTCATGATCTGTTTTCTGTTTCAGCTGTTGCCTCTTACAATCAGTGCTGGTGCACACTTATTACAACACCTGTCGCTCTTTTGATCTGATTCTCTCCACTACATATACTTGCTCCTTATGGAGGCTTATTGCCAGATTATTGTGATTACGTGTCTACAAACTCTGTGCTGTTCTGCTCACCGTTGCTGTTACCAGTTTGTTAGTCTTGTCAAGTCCGGTTAAAGTCACATTCATTGTTTGATGCCTAACCTGTAATCTGCGCAGTCTCCCCGCTGTTTTGAGTCCAGCTTCAACTTCCGTGCTCGCTAGCTCCAGCACCCGCTCTGCTACTGGGGTTCTCTCCTCGCCCTGCTCCTTCAGCCCCCCTCGCCACGGGTTTCGAGGGTGAAGTTTCTGTTACCTTAAAAGTCTAGTTTGCGTTTCCCCACTGATGACTGGCATATGGCAGCTGCTTTTGTTCACTATGAACTTTTCAATAAACTTTCTGTTTGGGCATTATCTGTTCTGTGTATTCTGTCCTGCCTCGACAGCTTCAACATGTTACTGTTCAAATAAGCTCAAACATTTTCTCTTAATATTAAGGCCCTCATCAATTCCAGTTCCTTGGGGAACTTCATTGCATTAACTACTCTTCGTGAACAATCTAGAAGCTACACCGGTTTCTAGGATTCTTTATATATGCTTCATTCATCTCTCCACTCCTCTAACCATCCTTCTATGTAACCAACCCAAATCTGTGTCCTGGACCCTGGAAGTCACCATTGCCTTTCACAAACTACAAACCACCTTTACTACAGCTCCAGTACTAGTCCATCCCAATCCTTCTCATCCATTTGTGGTGTAGGTAGATGTATCCACCAGTGGTGCTGGAGATGCATCCACCAGTGGTGCTGGAGCTGTACTGTCACAGTACTGTGGAAAGTGACCAACTATGATATCTGAAATTATGACCTTGGAGGAATGATGACACAGGCTGGAGGGAGCCCACCATCCATTTAGTGTCATCACAGACCAAAAAAATCAGAGTATATCTGTGAAGCCAAGCGTGCCTCAATTCCCATCAAGCATAGTGGACATTATTCATATTGAGATATATGCTGACACTAGGCAACCCCATGCTCTTCCTACAATCCGGAAGGCAGAGTCTGGCTATCCAATAAGGACCTTTGTCTTCAACTGCCCAGCAGCAGGCTGAATCCTTGTTATCTTGGATATTTTTCCATACTTAGGCAGAGCAACCAAGTTATCTACCACCTCCAATTACACTTACAGTACTAATTACACCCTACATTCCATGTTTCATTGCTTAAACCTGTCACTAAACCCACTGTTGCTCCTTTCACAGGGTCTGACAAATACAGGGTACCCCCACCCTCCTCCAAAAAAAATTGCAGAGGTCAAGGTCAAGTTCCTCATGGACTCTCACAGTAGGGGGCGGCAAAATTGAATATTGGGTGAATTGGGAGGGCTATGGCCTGAGGAATGGTCCTTGGTCCCAAGAGACAATCCGTGGCATCAGGTCCTGCACCAACACCACCCCATTCACAATAACCAGAAATGTAATCATTATCGCAGCCTCATCAGCACCTGTATTTAGGCAAACCATTTCTCTTTGGTAAACATGCAAAGACTCTTGATTCGCCATATGTCTGCCTATTAATTCTCAGACTTGTTTCCACCCTTCCTTAAAGCTAAGTTTTGTTTAGTGTGGTTGATTTTATCAAGTTTTGTTAAACTGTTTGTTTTATTTAAAACTTACCTACCTGCTTATGATAGGAATTTTCAGTTTGTTTTATAATTATATCTATAGACATTTATATCCTGCAAGAGTTTGATTTCTATTTAGTCCGTGTTTAATTATTAAATTAGTTTAATTTAACTTACATCTTCCCTCCATTCCAGTTCTCTGTTCCCTGACAGATGGGAACTTCAGATCATTTGAATATAATTTAAATGCTGCCTATTGATCCCTAATCTAATTCAGAAACACACAAACATCTGACATCTTGAACAAGACAAAACTACAATGCAGCTATGAAATTCTAAAAGACAGTAGAGGTTTTAGTTTTAGTTTACTATTTTTACTGTTACCGTTCACTAGTTTGACATGTTACTGCTACTGTTTGTAATTTACAATGATAAAAAAAAAACTGGGCCCCACTTTATATTAAGTGGCCTTAATTACTATGTGCTTACATCAGAAAATGAGTACAATGCACGTTTCTTCAATTGTTTGTGTTGTGACCAATTTGCAGCGCATTTCTTTAGTTGTTTGTGTTGTGACCAAATTGCAGCGCGTTTCTTCAATTGTTTGTGTGTTTCTTCAATTGTTTGTGTTGTGACCAATATGCAGCGTTTCTTCAATTGTTTGTGTTGTGACCAGTTTGCAGCGCGTTTCTTCAATTGTTTGTGTTGTGACTAAATTGCAGCGCATTTCTTCAATTGTTTGTGTGTTTCTTCAATTGTTTGTGTTGTGACCAATTTGCAGCGCGTTTCTTCAATTGTTTGTGTTGTGACCAAATTGCAGCGTGTTTCTTCAATTGTTTGTGTTGTGACCAATTTGCAGAGCTTTTCTTCAATTGTTTGTGCTGTGAATAAATTGCAGCGCGTTTCTTCAATTGTTTGTGTTTTTTCAATTGTTTGTGTTGTGACCAAATTGCAGTGTGTTTCTTCAATTGTTTGTGTGTTTTTTCAATTGTTTGTGTTGTGACCAGATTGCAGCGCGTTTCTTCAATTGTTTGTGTTGTGACTAAATTGCAGCGCGTTTCTTCAATTGTTTGTGTGTTTTTTCAATTGTTTGTGTTGTGACCAAATTGCAGTGTGTTTCTTCAATTGTTTGTGTGTTTTTTCAATTGTTTGTGTTGTGACCAAATTGCAGCGCGTTTCTTCAATTGTTTGTGTTGTGACCAAAGTGCAGTGCGTTTCTTCAATTGTTTGTGTTGTGACCAAAGTGCAGCGCGTTTTTTTAATTGTTTGTGTTGTGACCAAATTGCAGCGCGTTTCTTCAATTGTTTGTGTTGTGACCAATTTGCAGCGTTTTTCTTCAATTGGTTGTGTTGTGACCAAATTGCAGCGCGTTTCTTCAATTGTTTGTGTTGTGACCAATTTCAAGCGCATTTCTTCAATTATTTGTGTTGTGACCAGTTTGCAGTGCGTTTCTTCAATTGTTTGTGTTGTGACTAAATTGCAGCGCATTTCTTCAATTGTTTGTGTGTTTCTTCAATTGTTTGTGTTGTGACCAATTTGCAGCACGTTTCTTCAATTGTTTGTGTTGTGACCAAATTGCAGCGTGTTTCTTCAATTGTTTGTGTTGTGACTAAATTGCAGCGTATTTCTTCAATTGTTTGTGTGTTTTTTCAATTGTTTGTGTTGTGACCAAATTGCAGCGCGTTTCTTCAATTGTTTGTGTTGTAACCAAAGTGCAGTGCATTTCTTCAATTGGTTGTGTTGTGACCAAATTGCAGCGTGTTTCTTCGATTGGTTGTGTTGTGACCAAATTGCAGCGCATTTCTTCAATTGGTTGTGTTGTGACTAAATTGCAGCGCATTTCTTCAATTTGTTTGTGCATTTCTTTAATTGTTTGTGTTGTGACCAAATTGCAGCGTGTTTCTTCAATTGTTTGTGTTGTGACCAGATTGCAGCGCGTTTCTTCAATTGTTTGTGTTGTGACTAAATTGCAGCGCGTTTCTTCAATTGTTTGTGTGTTTTTCAATTGTTTGTGTTGTGACCAAATTGCAGCGTGTTTCTTCAATTGTTTGTGTGTTTTTTCAATTGTTTGTGTTGTGACCAAATTGCAGCGCGTTTCTTCAATTGTTTGAGTTGTGACCAAAGTGCAGTGCGTTTCTTCAATTGTTTGTGTTGTGACCAAAGTGCAGCGCGTTTTTTTAATTGTTTGTGTTGTGACCAAATTGCAGCGCATTTCTTCAATTGTTTGTGTTGTGACCAATTTGCAGCATTTTTCTTCAATTGTTTGTGTTGTGACCAATTTCAAGTGCATTTCTTCAATTATTTGTGTTGTGACCAGTTTGCAGTGCGTTTCTTCAATTGTTTGTGTTGTGACTAAATTGCAGCGCATTTCTTCAATTGTTTGTGTGTTTCTTCAATTGTTTGTGTTGTGACCAATTTGCAGCACGTTTCTTCAATTGTTTGTGTTGTGACCAAATTGCAGCGTGTTTCTTCAATTGTTTGTGTTGTGACTAAATTGCAGCGTATTTCTTCAATTGTTTGTGTGTTTTTTCAATTGTTTGTGTTGTGACCAAATTGCAGCGCGTTTCTTCAATTTTTTGTGTTGTAACCAAAGTGCAGTGCATTTCTTCAATTGGTTGTGTTGTGACCAAATTGCAGCGTGTTTCTTCGATTGGTTGTGTTGTGACCAAATTGCAGCGCATTTCTTCAATTGGTTGTGTTGTGACTAAATTGCAGCGCATTTCTTCAATTTTTTTGTGCATTTCTTTAATTGTTTGTGTTGTGACCAAATTGCAGCGTGTTTCTTCAATTGGTTGTGTTGTGACTAAATTGCAGCGCATTTCTTCAACTGTTTGTGCATTTCTTCATTTGTTTGTGTTGTGACCAAATTGCACGCGTTTCTTCAAATGTTTGTGTTGTGACCAATTTGCAGCACGTTTCTTCATTTGTTTGTGTTGTGACCAAATTGCAGCGTGTTTCTTCAATTGTTTGTGTTGTTACCAATTTGCAGCGCGTTTTTTCAATTGTTTGTGTTGTGACCAAATTGCAGCGCATTTCTTCAAGTGACCAAATTGAGGCACGTTTCTTCCAATTGTTTGTGTTGTGACCAATTTGCATATATGCATATATATATATATATATATATATATATATATATATATATATATATATATATATATATATATATATATATATATATATATATATATATTTGCATATATGCATATATATATATAAAATACACACTTTTACTGTGCTTCTGATCAAACAAATGCAGCCTTGCTGAGCAGAATTGGGCTCGTTTAAAACATTAACAAATCAGACTGTTTCTGAACTTTAACTGGAAGTGTATATTAAAGAAGTATCCTCTTTTTTGAGGTTTCAATAGTGAAGCATATCACACATAAAGACACGGATTATTAGTAACGGAGCAGCAGTGTACAGTGTGCAGTGTTTTTATCAACAGGTATGACGTGTGTACACGCGGGCCCTCCTCCTCCTCCTCTCTCTCTCTCCTGCGCTCTCCAGCTGCTGCCGCCGCCGCCGCTGCTGCCTGTCTGCCTGGTGACGGTGCGTGCTTGCGTGCGAGTGCGTGCGCGATCTCCTTTCCGCTCGCGCCGTGCTGCTGCTCTTCAATGTAGCAAAGACCATGACAGGCATCGCCGCCGCCTCCTTCTTCTCCAACATTTGCCAGTTCGGGGGCTGCGGACTGCACTTCGAGTCGCTGGCCGAGCTCATCGTGCACATCGAGGATAATCACATCGGTAAGTGCGCTCGCGGAAGCACAATCTGTGCCGCTGAAGCGCGCGCAGCAATGGCCGGCTCGCGCGCACTACAATCACACTCACTTCCTGCGTCGCAGCGGCGCTGTTGCTAGGTGTGGTGAAGCGATGGGACTTCACCAGGATTTGCGTGATTTCGTGAGGCTTTTCGGGGGTCGATAGTACAGGATAGGGGCGAATTCGGGGTTTGTTAACCCCCTTCAAAGTGGTACATGACGTGAACGTATAAACGCAAGCGGTAGTGTTGCGGTTTGAATGTTATTTTATGCGCAAGGCCCGCAGATACGGAGCTGCTGCGGTTATGTGTCCATCTCACCCGCTCCGAGCAGCTCATAAACACTGAATATGCATTGAGAAAGCAGATTACAATTCCATAGAAGTGGCCAAATACGTGTTAGCTAATGCAGCACAAGAGCTTCCTTATTGTGGATAAAGGTAACGGGATTGCTGGGATGGTAATGATCATATGCGTCATTATGTGCACTCATTAACAGACATAACGTTACTAATGCTGCACTAAAAGACCAAATGACCACTAAACAGTTAGCAGTAGCTTATCAACATTATTGATTTTGAAAGTGGGCGTTGAGTAGTTGTACTATTAATGGCATATTACATAAATGGCTTGGATTTCAGTGCTTCAGATGTCATCACACGTTTCTGTTAGTGTAACAAATTAATGGTAATTGTGGTTCAGTGACATATAGTTATTATTATTATAGTTTTAAAAATGATATAAAGTCACATGTAGCTACTATGTAATAATCACAATGTAGAGAAGAGGAAGAAATCACAATTATGAAGTATGAAGTTGCAATTGCCATAAACATAAAGCCATAGTTTACCCGAAATTGAAAACCCTGTCATCATTTACTCACTCTTGGCTTGTTCTAAACCTGTTTAAGTTCATTTTTTTTTCTGTGAAACACAAAAGAAGATATTTTGAAGAAAGTCAGAAACATGTAACCATTGACTTTCAGAGTATTTGTTTTTCCTACTATGGAAGTCAGGTTTACAGCTTTCTTCAAAATATCTTCTTTTGTATTCAAAAGAATAAAGAAGATCATAATAGTCTAGAACCACTTGAGAGCATATTCCTTTTGTAATATTACTTTAAAGTTGTGAAATATAATGTCATTATTTTTAGTGATGATATATAATGTTGCACTACACTACCATTCCAACATTTGTGGTCAGACTAATTAAAAAAAATATTTTTGTTGTTGTTGTAAAAGAAGTTTCATAGTCACTAAGGCCAAGTCACCATTTATTAATGCATTGGCTATATATATATATATATATATATATATATATATATATATATATATATATATATATATATATATATATATATATATATATATATATATATATATATATATATATATGAGCAATTCCATGCAAATGTAAACCTTGCCATGAAAAAAAATTACTTATTTAATAAGACTCAAAAATGTCTCTGTCAATGTTTTCAAACAATTACATCTGATTTACAAAAGTCACACAAATGGCAATTTCACATTCGTCACATCCATAACGCAGAGACGTCACATCCATAACAAAGCTTTTTCCTCATAAATGCAAAAATGTAAAATCAAATAAAATCAATCATGTTTGTTCTATAGAGAGCCAACTCTTACCCTTTTGATTAGCATTGTTTCGTTTGGCTTGTGCAGTTTAATTCACAGAATTTCTACAAAGTATTTTGTGTACTGTAAACTTGCAGACTTTTTTCGTCACATCCATATTGCATGTATATTTTCCTCATTTAAAATTTAAAAAATGTTTACAGTGTGATATTTTTCTGATCCCATAACTCTGTGGTTAGTTGTTATGGAAAATATTAATAACGTATTATAACGTAATATGTTAACGTATACTTTCTCTGTGAATTTATATTTTGAGATTTTACTGCAAATGTCACATCCATAACGCTGGAATTCCTCATATATATATATATATATATATATATATATATATATATATATATATATATATATATATATATATATATATATATATATACATACAGTTGAAACCAGAAGTTTACTTACACTGTATAAAAAGGCACATAACCATTAAAAAAGTCAGATGTTAATGTGACTAAACTTTTTCTCTTTTAGGTAAATTAGGATTATCAATTTCATTTCTGTTATGCTTAATAGCAGAATAATGAGAGAGATATTTTTTGAGAAATTGTTATAACTTTTCTTGAAAGTCAAGTTTACATACAATAAGATTATTATGCCTCTGAAAAAGCTCAGATGATGGTGTCAAAGTTTTGGAAGTTTCTGATTGGCTAACTGGCAACATTTGAGTTAATTGGAGGCACAACTGTAGAATAGTATTTAAGGAAAACCTCAAACACACTGCTTCCCTGTGTGACCACATGGGAAAATCAACAAGCCAGAATCAACAAAAAAGCCAGATTACAATTTGCTAAATTACACTGGGAAAAAGGCAATTTTTTGGAGACATGTCCTGTGGTCTGATGGAACTAAGATTGAACTGTTTGGCCATAATGACGTTGTGGGGCTGTTTTGCTGCAGAAGGGACTGGTCCACTTCACAGCATAGACGGCATCATGAAGAAAGAACATTTTGTAGAAATACTGAAGCAACATCTCAAGACATCAGCCAGGAAATTAAAACTTGGCCACAAATGGGTCTTCCAAACTGACCATGACCCTAAGCATACTGCCAAATTAGTTAAAATGTGCTTTAAGGACAACAGAGTGAATGTTTTGGAGTGGCCATCACAAAGCCCTGAGCTCAATCCTTTAGAAAATTTGTGGGCAGAGTTGAAAAAGCTTGTGCGAGCAAGACAGCCTACAAATCTTACTCAGTTACATCAATTCTGTCAGGAGGAATGGGCCAAAATTCCTGCAAACTGTTGTGAGAAGCTTGTGGAAGGATACCCAAAACATTTGACCAAAGTTATACAGTTTAAAAGCAAAGCTAAAAAAATACCAAGGAAATATATGTAAACTTTTGCCTGTCTAGAAATTAACAACAAATTCTCAAAAAACAAATTCTCTCATTATTCTGGCATTTAGCAAATGTAAATCATTTAGTTAATCCTAACAGTTCTAAAATAGTAAACGTTTAGTATGATTTACCATCAGACATTTAAAAAAATGGTTATGTTGCTTTTTTTAGAGTGTATGTAAACTTCTGGTTTCAACTGTGTGTATATATATATAAATATATATATATATATATATATATATATATATATATATATATATATATATATATATATATATATATATATATATATATATATATATATATATAAAGAATTGTTGTGTGTGTGTGTGTATATAATTTTGGTGTGTGTATATATACAGTTGAAACCAGAAGTTTATAGTTTTTTTTTTGTGTGACAATGTACAGATTTTACTATGTATAATGCATTCCTGCTGAATAAAAGTAGAACTTTCTTTTAAGTAAGTACAACTTGGTTTAAAAGGATTTATTAGTTATTATTAAAAAATAAATTTCCCTGGAGAAAAAGAATGCAATGGACTCTAGTTTGCATTTCATAATGTCCTGTGATATATCATAAAGCAATAATAATGGCATATCCAAGGAAACAGCATTACTGCTGAGTTTTGGCTTACTTTAGTCTGTGTTATGTCTATATTGAAGCACAGGTAATTAAATGAACAAACTTTTATCTGTCTTTGGAGTGGATTTTATTCTTTGCAAGTGCAGATCTAGGTTATACGGTTGCTTTGCAAGGGCCTCTCAGGGTGTGATTTGTTGTCATTCTGGAGCAGGGGGTTGCACTGGGGTCAGGAATCTCTTTGAGAGCCAACCTGCAGAACTCTTATCCTGCAAAACAGATGAATCAGGTCAAGGCCCTTTATGGACTGTATTGCCTTGCTGAATCACAATCAGCTGTTTTGAAAGGCTTGATTTAGGGCTGGGCAATAAAATTGGTATTGATATTTATTGACCGAACACCATTGTCAATATTGATAAAAAAAAAAAAAAAAAGATTCGGTATGATGTTTTGGTATAAAGTGCTACAATTTTACTAAATGCCAATAAGCTTAGAGTGTATTTTGTCATTTTCAATGGAGGTGCGCGACCTGCACAATGCGCGTATAGTGCTTTTTACTTTCCTCCATAAACTTGTCATCCTCTGAGAAAACGCTTGATGGTCGCTTAGTTACGAGAGATGGCAGGGGAGTGCATGCACAAATCCCATTGTAATGGCCACGTGCTCACCCTTGACACTTCAGGCCAGAATAACAACACATGCGAAAATGAGTGTGGTGGCTAGCAGCAGTGAGGAGATTGTAAATAAAAAAAGGATGTAAGGATGTCGCCAGAGTGGCTTTTTGGTTTCTTTTCTTGTGCATCCCAGCCACTAGCACCCCATCTGAAAGTGTTTTTAGCATAGGGGGTAATATAGTCATTCAACTTCACAATTTTTAATGTTGCAGTATTTATTTGAATAATGACGGTCGGTTGTTACTTTACTTGAAAGCTCAGGTTTGATTATCATAATTTGTTTTGTTTACAGAGTTTGAGGTTTACTGTATATTATTATTGGCTCCTTACAGATGTTGATCTACCTTTACCATTGCTCACACTTTGTAACATTTTATTTATCAAGTTTAAGAGTCTCTTTAACACTTATGTTTATTTTATTATAAAGAGATCAGATATTTTGTTTACATATTTTTGTTTTTGACTATTAAAACTATGTGCCCTATTAATGTTGGTAAATTAAAATAAAGTGGTTCAATTAAAAAAATCCTAATATTCCTGAATGTATTGTTAAAAAATATTCAATAATTATCGATATCGAATGATATGAAACATGATATCGTGATAATTGCTTTTGCAATATCGCCCAGCCCTAGCTTGATTATGTTTATGGGGTGCACTGTAAGATGTTTTTCTTTTTTTAATTACTGTCGCTGTTTTAGGTCTCAAAAAAATTACAGTTTTCTGGCTTCCTGGTCTTATAGAGCCCCTCCCTCAGAAATACACAATTGGCTCTCATTGGTTAGCTGGCTCAGTGTGTTCACTGACCACCTAGTGCACATTGCTCTGAAACATGGCAGAGGATTATTTCAATATGGTTATAGGTGTTTATGAGGCAAAGCCCAGGTAGAAGCTCATTGTAGTGCCCACCAGACATTTGTTGTAGGCCTTTAAAGGGATAGTTACAAAAATGTAAAATATCTCATCATTTACTTATCCTCATGTCGTTTTAAAGATATTGAACAATGCTGGTTGCTAGGAGCCATTAACTTCCATAGTAGGAAAAAATGCTATAGAGGTCAATGGTCCACACAATCAGCTTTTTTTTTTAAATATCTTCTTTTGTGTTTAACAGAAGAAAGAAACTCAAATAGGTTTTGAACAAGTAAAGGGTGAGAAAATGAGGACAGAAATTCCTGCGTCACTTCACTCCCATTCATGAATTCTTATGTGAGGCATCATGGTATAGCGTACCGTGCATGGGATGCGCACTTCAGAATCTCGCCGGAAGTAGTAGGTCATCCGGGTACTTCTTGCATACTTGAACAGTTGCCGGCAGCTAGCTCTCTGCAACTCTCACATGGTCACCCACTGCTAAGCAGGGCTGTGCCTGGTTAGTACCTGGGTGGGAGACCACATGGGAAAGCTTGGTTGCTGCCGGAAGTGGTGTTAGTGAGGCCAGAAGGGGGCTCTGTGGGTCCTAAGACCCCAGTATAGTGAAGGGAACTCTATACTGCTCAGTGAGCATCATCTTTCAAATGAGACGTTAAACCGAGGTCCCGACACTTTGTGGTCAGTAAAAATCCCAAGATGCCCTTCGAAAAGAGTAGGGGTTTAACCCCGGCATCCTGGCCAAATTTGCCCACTGGTCTCTGTCCATCATGGCCTCCTAACCATCCCCATATCATAATTGTCTTCATCACTCTGTCTCCTCTCCACCAATCAGCCAGTGTGTGCTGTGCGGTCTGGTGCAATATGGCTGCCATTGTGTCATCCAGGTGGATGCTACACAATGCTGGTGGATGAGAAGATTCCCTCATTGTTTAAAGCGCTTTGAGTGTCTAGAAAAGCGCTATATAAATGTAAGGAATTATTATTATACAGATTTTTGAATTCTATGATTTTGGACATATTACTCGGCTTACATACTGATTTTAGCATACTATATAGTATTTTTTTTTATTATATATAGTATGGAAATATTCGGTTTGGGATGCAGCCACTGTGCATCGTAATTTTGCAGCTGTTGTTTATGCTTAAAGTCCTCATAAACCGGAAGCTGCAACCTTTTTTTCAGTATTGTGACACAATTCCTAGAGAAACATAATTTTAAATTAAAAAACAGTGGGTGTGGCTTGTTTTTTTCCTAGTGCAAGCTAATTGGATGTATCAAAGTAGGCATTTTCCTTAGTAAGGATTTTAGGTGAGTTATTACATATCTATCAGACTCCTCCTCTTCACCATTTAGGTTTGTTGTCATAGTGCTGTCAGTTGATGTGTTAACTGACAGTTGAAAGGGCTTGGTTAAATATGTTAACCACGCTCAGTACTTTAGACAGGTAATCTGAGAATTTAACTGAAAACAAACAGGAAGTGTATTTTTAGATTAAAATTTTAAATTAAAAGGGCAAACTATTAGTTTTTCTTAATGACATGCACAGACGAATTGTTCACCACAAAACTAGCAACATGAGCCAGCAAAATCAGTATAGTTAGATCTGATTTCACGTGTGCTTTAAGCGAGATTGCAAACTAACAAAATGTCTAAAGAAAGTTTTAAAAAGTGTAATCATAATCGACAACCCCTTAAAAGAAGTCTTCATTCAAAAATAACTGCATGTGCTTGTTTAATTGTGATAGGTGAAATGTGTTGCACAAAGCAAGCAGTGCTTTCTGGTGTTGTGGGCTGCTAGATACACAGAAATAGAGCGAAAGTAAACATGGAGGGACTGCAGGGCCTCAGAGTGTAAGAATAACAAGAAATGGAATGCTGGTTTGCTTCAAGTACAACTGAAAAATGATATTACATACCTGTCTGTCATAGTCAGAATGCAGTCTTCATAGCTCTTTAATTATGATAATCTTTGTAGCCTCAGAATGATACAGTATCTTTCATTAGGGTCTCTGTGGTGCTGATGATTATCTCAGTCATCTGTAATTTAACACCGGTGGACTACCTGTCTAATAGACTCTAGGCTGAACAGAGTGGATTTGAAAGGAGAAACCTGATTTCTGGAGACAAAGCGCCCCTCTACCTCTCCTTCCCTGCTGACTGATGGTCCCTGTTAGTTCAGCTGGTCTGTGAGAGGGAGGTCAGTCTGGAGAACTGGTGGAAAACATCAGTTCAGTCAAGCGTTTTAGCCTGAGGTGCTTTCTGCTGTCCATATTGCACACTCCAAACACAACATGGCTGCACAAAACAACCATTGCATTTTTTGATTTTGTGACAAATAATACAAAAAACATGCAGGAGTTTTAATAATCAGATGACGTCAATAGCTTTATTTGAGAAATAATTCTCAAATTAGTTAATCTGAAAATAAAGATAATAGAAAAAAGCTGAGAAGTTACTTAAAAAGTGGGGGTCGCAGGACAATGAGGTCTCTTGGCGATTTCCAAAAATGAAATTAATTTTACCAAACTATAACCTACTGAAGAACAAAATAGTAATCAATTAATAGTATCATTGTTAACATATTAGTAATAAACATTAAAAAACAACATGCAAATATAAAGCATCAGCCTTTCAATTATATATATATTTTTTGCAACCCTTGGGGTGATTACATTATAGTAAGTGAAGTTTATTTATAAACTAATTTCGAGAGGAGCATGCGCTTATGATTGATAACAGCTGGTCCTCATTAGCTAACGTAGTATTCACCAATCAGACGATTCCTAAATCACTATAAATAACCAGAGTATCTTTCCTTAACCATCCTCGTCTTGAAGAATCCCCCCTTCCACCCTTACTCCTCCCATTTCCTTGTCAGTGCAACATGGAGGCCTAATAGTTAGCATCATTGCCTCACAGCAAGAATGTCACTGGCTCAGATCTTACCTGGCCAAGTCGGCATTTCTGTGCGGAGTTTGCATGTTCTCCCCGTGTTTGCTTGGGTTTTCCCCAGGCTCTCCGGTTTCCTCCCACAGACCGAAAACATGTGTCACAAGTAAATTGACAAAACTAAATTGACATCATAACAAGCGTTGAATTTAGTATTCACACTCCATAGCTGATTCATAATCCACAACTACCATTATCAAACAGGGGGAGTTCTCGAGACCTACCTGAACTCTGACTCCCCTCTCGCCCTGCAATGGGGGGGGGGAGCCCCGGGCTCGAGGATCTCATGAGCTCAGGGCTCTCTGCCGGGACAGCATGCCAAACACGCTTTATAATCAATTATCAGCAAGGGCGAATTCTTGAAAGACACAGCAATAGCGTCAGATGCAGCAGATTGATTATATGGCACCAAGTTAAACTGCCTGACACCTTTACAGCCCTTACGCACATTAAAAATAAACACAGGCCACAACTGAACATGAAGGATGGTCTCCGAGTGGCATTCTCAAAATTAAGCGATGAATAGACTTGGGCCTATTGGTATGTGTGTGCCGTTGTGTGCAAGTATTATATATTTATAACCACCTTAGAGAATATTGGGGGTTGCGAGTCACTGGCATTGTTATTTTGGGGGTCGTGCGAAAATCAAGAAAGTACTTAAAAGGACCATGAAACCCCCCTTGTCTCAGCAGGGTGTTTTCACACCTCTAGTTTAACAAAAGTCAGGAAAGTGGGTGAGTCCAGCTTTGTTTAGGTGGGAGTGGCGAAAGAGTGAAGGGTTTGCATGAAAGGGGGAGTTTCAGTTCGAGCATGCGCTGATTTTCACAGAGGCAAAACAAACACGGGAGAAAGACAGTGACTACGTTTACATGGACATCAGTAATCAAATTATTTGCCAAATTATTCATTTGTCGACTTTAACTGCAGTTTGGAACTTTCACTTTTATTCAGGAACATTTCATGCATGCCCCCTGTTGTTACAAACAAGATATTGGATGCGAGGAACTGCTGGAAGATTGTTGTTTTAATGGAATGTTTGATACCGCACACCATATGAGAAAAATAAAACCTCCACATTTCTCGGTAACTTAGATGCACTTGGTAGGTGCAGAGAATAGTATCAGAAAGCCATGTGTTCCTTACAAACGTATTTTTGTTGCGTGTTAGCAGACCACTGTAATCCACATGTGAATACAGCTGTGCTTTCATAGCGGGGAATTAAAAACAAAACCTTCGTTGCAGCACATTTATAAACGCAACACTGATGACCCATGTCTCCAAACAATTTTTCTTTTTCCACTTGATTTAATTACAGCTGGCAACACAATGTGGTGTCTCTCTGCCGTCATTGTAACAGGTAAAAACAGTCTTCGAAGCTATCGTGCATATTAATGAAGTTGCACCTCATATACAATAGAGCGCGCTCAAAGACACTCAAACTCAAAGACGTCACGTTATACCCGCCTGTACAGACAGCCAGTCTCCACGCTGGAATTTACACAAGGATCTAATCGCCATGATGTAGCTTTAAATTTTCTATTCAAATTGGAATGAATTTGCTCGAAATATTGCAAAAACAACCAATTTTCACTTTTATTAGTGAAATATATGTGTCCTAATATTGTTTTTTAGCAACGTGGGACACATATGACCAACATATGATATCAACATCTCAAAAAATGTGTTTTGGTGCTTCGTGACCCTTTAAGGAGATTCAAAATGTAATGTTTAATTCAACTTTTTCGTTACTCTTACAACTTGCTCTTTTAAGTAAAAATAATTTGAATGTAAATTATGTGAGCAATATCACACAAGTAGCAGTGAGATATGACTGTATATCGGCACTGGTGGGAGGCGTGCTTTGTGTCCCACCAGTGATGATATACAGCCAAATCGCACTGCTACGAGTGTGATATTTCGTTTATACAACAGCTCGACGGCATAATGGTGTGTATAAAATAGGAAATCAAACAGGGAGAGTCTCAAAAATCCTTTTGTATAAGGAACTACTTTCTTCCGCCATTCTGACGGTCAGAACAGGAGAAACCGTTGCTCACAAACGTCACTTTAGAGCTAGTGTTTGAATGATTCTCTAGCTTAATGTCTAAAGCGACGACAAAACAGGTGATTTTGCTGACATTTTAAGATTATAATGCTGAACGACATGAAATGCCATCAGTCTACAGAGATTTCCCAGTATTTCTCTGTTGCAATCAGGATATCACAATAATTAACCCCGAAAAAGCCAAAGCAAGGCAATCACTACCAGATTATTGTTGTGTTTCTGATAAGAAAAAACGCTAAACACATGCAAGCATTTCTTCTTTCTTTTTACTGAACTAGTCTGCAGTAATGAAAACAGGAGACTCATTAGAAACAAATAGAGTACAAAGAGTGGCCAACACAAAATACATACATTACTATGTGAGTCCCATCTCACACTCAATACACTACAATTACTCTGCTATACCTACAGCACTACAACATAAAAAAGAGAGAGATCGACTTAGAATGTCACTTACCAGATTTATAATGATTTGATCAGCTGTAGTTTTTTACACAGAATTTTTCTCCTCTAAGTGCTTATTATGCAGTGTCTGTTGCCATTTTGTGGAAGAACAACGTGAATCGTCTTTGCTCTGCTACAAAACAACTACATTCTTGCCTAAAAAAGCCTCAAAAGTACATTATGTTGTCCAACAGCTGCAATATTTGCCACTCGTGTGGGCAGAGTAATACACTAGAGTGAAGAGGCTGTATGAGTTCTGATATTGCATGGCTATCAGCCAATCAGATTTGAGAACCAGACAGAACTGTCGTATAAATATATATATACATATGTATGTGTGGGCCTACTCTTCAGCAGAATTGATATATATGCCATATATGCAATAACGAAAGTATATGTGATAGTTTGTGTACCAGTGATTTTGTTTTAGTGGATTTTTTTTTTTAATTCATTTGTTCATTTTAAGCTATTTAAATCAATCAGAGTAGAGTTATGATAGTATAAAGATGTTTAATATTTGTGCATCTCTTATGTGGCTGCTAAATATATACATGAATGTAGTATACATGCTTTGTCCTCATCTAATCTAGTACTTCCTGCCGTTTAAGGTGTTGCATGTGTTCCGTATAAAGGCTTGTTTTCAATTGAGATGCTTTACATAAGTAGGTCATAAAGATTGTAAAGAAGATAAGTAGTGAGGGAACGTTTTGTGAAAGTGCTTGGTTCTTATTCACATTTACAGTATGCAGTATGCGGTACCCCAAAACTAAAGTTCTGTTATTAATTACTCACCATCATGTCATTCTAGTCCCCTGAAACCTTCATTCATCTATAAAACACAAATTAATTGCACACCAAAAAAACTGTCAAAAATGACTTGGCTAATGTTGTCATTAGAGTCAGCAGCGCGACATTGTTTAGCAATTTTTTTAGACATGCTTGTGTTTTTGGAGCTTTTGTATAAACAACTTTGTTCAATATGTCATACTGCCCATAGTAATCGTGCATCCTGTCCTGACGTGGAAGACATTGATGAACAAATTAGTTTTTATAGGGTGTTTTTCTTTGGTTTTGACAATGTTTTTGGTTCCTTTTCTGGACTTGTCTTGGGACGACCGTTGCTGTCTACGTATGCAGGGTCAGAGAGCTCTCGGATTTCATTTAAAAAATGTTCTCAGGGGATTGGAAAGACATGAGAGTGAGTAAAGTGAGTAATTTTGGGGTGAACTAACCCTTTTATTGCCCACACAGCAATAGAGCTAGGGGGCACCAGCTAGTGCCCCAGCACCCCCATGAATGTTATAAGCCCCAATATTTGAGGAGTTTGGTTGCAAAATGCTATAAACGCCATTTTTTGACATTTGGATTTTATTATTGGAAATCACTGTTCAGATGTACCTTAATTCTATTCTATTCTGCCTCCTGGGTCGCCTGGGCGTCCCAGCATCCCCTGGGAAGTGAGTCACCGCCAGTGAAGTGGTCCGAGTTTGCTCATTAATTTAACGATAATATCAAAACAAAAAAACATTTATTTTTAAAAAGAGGATTCAATAGGCTAACTAAAAAACGTTTACCATTTAATTGTTTATACTGTACGCGAGCTGTCAGTCACGTAGGCTACATCACTGATCAGCTGCTGTCTGTCAGTCAGGGAATCAAAGCTTCAGAGTAAAGCTATAACGTCATGGATTTCGATGTAGTTTTTTTAAAAGCAGGATTCGACAATAAGGATGGCAAATGCGATCTTAGAATCGAGAAGCAGCACGACTGACAAAGATAACTGTGTTCGCGCGAGCAGGTGAATAACGAATGAGAGGATGATCACTCGCACCAAAGCTGATGTGATGCGCGCGACTGTTTAAAACGCGTGCGTGCTCCCGTATCTTTGCATGAAGCTGTGCCTGGAAGCGCATCTGGTGTGATGGGTTAATCTTACTTATCAAATAAAACATTGATTCACTAGCTTTTCTTAATGGTATTACAGTAGTAGAATATAGTCTAAGGTGGATATACTGGGAGTGCAGAATTATTAGGCAAATGAATATTTTGACCACATCATCCTCTTTATGCATGTTGTCTTACTCCAAGCTGTATAGGCTCGAAAGCCTACTACCAATTAAGCATATTAGGTGATGTGCATCTCTGTAATGAGAAGGGGTGTGGTCTAATGACATCAACACCCTATATCAGGTGTGCCTAATTATTAGGCAACTTCCTTTCCTTTGGCAAAATGGGTCAAAAGAAGGACTTGACAGGCTCCGAAAAGTCAAAAATAGTGAGATATCTTGCAGAGGGATGCAGCACTCTTAAAATTGCCAAGCTTCTGAAGTGTGATCATCGAACAACCAAGCGTTTCATTCAAAATAGTCAACTGGGTCGCAAGAAGCGTGTGGAAAAACCAAGGCACAAAATAAACTGCCCATGAACTGAGAAAAGTCAAGCGTGCAGCTGCCAATATGCCACTTGCCACCAGTTTTGCCATATTTCAGAGCTGCAACATCACTGGAGTGCCCAAAAGCACAAGGTGTGCAATACTCAGAGACATGGCCAAGGTAAGAAAGGCTGAAAAACGACCACCACAGAACAAGACACACAAGCTGAAACGTCAAGACTGGGCCAAGAAATATCTCAAGACTGATTTTTCTAAGGTTTTATGGACTGATGAAATGAGAGTGAGGCTTGATGGGCCCTTGGCTGGATCGGTAGAGAGCTCCAGTCCGACTCAGACGCCAGCAAGGTGGAGTACTGGTTTGGGCTGGTATCATCAAAGATGAGCTTGTGGGGCCTTTTCGGGTTGAGGATGGAGTCAAGCGCAACTCCCAGTCCTACTGCCAGTTTCTGGAAGACACCTTCAAGCAGTGGTACTGGAAGAAGTCTGCATCCTTCAAGAAAAACATGATTTTCATGCAGGACAATGCTCCATCACACGCGTCCAAGTACTCCACAGCGTGGCTGGCAAGAAAGGGTCTAAAAGAAGAAAAACTAATGACATGGCGTCCTTGTTCACCTGATCTGAACCCATAGAGAACCTGTGGTCCATCATCAAATGTGAGATTTACAAGGAGGGAAAACCGTACACCTCTCTGAACAGTGTCTGCGAGGCTGTGGTTGCTGCTGCACGCAATGTTGATGGTGAACAGATCAAAACACTGACAGAATCCATGGATGACAGGCTTTTGAGTGTCCTTGCAAAGAAAGGTGGCTATATTGGTCACTGATTTGTTTTTCTTTTGTTTTTTAATGTCAGAAATGTATATTTGTGAATGTTGAGATGTGATATTGGTTTCACTGGTGAAAATAAATCATTGAAATGGGTAAATATTTGTTTTTTGTTAAGTTGCCTAATAATTCTGCACAGTAATAGTCACCTGCACACACAGATATCCTCCTAAAATAGCTAAAACTAAAAACAAACTAAAACTACTTCCAAAAATATTCAGCTTTGATATTAATAAGTTTTTTGGGTTTATTGAGAACATGGTTGTTGTTCAATAATATAATTAATCCTCAAAAATACAACTTGCCTAATAATTTTGCACTCCCTGTATAGCGTTTTGCAAAAAAAAAAAAAGTTATTTTGTGTTGTGTACGTTCTGGCCAAAACTAACTCAGAATCTTATTATTAGCCTATTAATCGATCTTTGTATATATTATTTCTTATATTTATGATGTATTGTTTTTTTAAACCAATTTAAGATGTTTGACAATGTTAAGATAAATATGTTGCATTTCGGCATGGTTTTTGACTTATTTATGAACTATTTATGGACTCAAAATTGAATAAAAAATATCCTGGATTTGAAGAACGTGTTCCTGGCCTTGACTGAGCTCAAGTAATAGTTTAATAAACAAAAATTGTGATGGAACTTGACTGTTGATGTCTTACATAATAATGTCAAATAACCAACATTTCTCAAAATGGATATATCCCGTTTTGCAACAAAACTCTTCATATACACACACCAAAGTGCTTGTTTAGGTGTAAAAAGAAATTCAAAACATCCCAAAACCACTTACTCTATGTCACAGACCAAGGGTACTTTGAAGGGGTTCCCCAATCAAAGAAAACCTTTCTGGAAAGTTTGCTTTGAGAGCTTTTTCAAACTTCTAAGACTTTATACAAACTTTTGTATTTGGCCTGATTTATTTTTAAAATGTAACACCAGTACGTTCTTTGATTTTTATTTTAAGTATATCAGTTCCTTAAGTGCAAAAGTTAACCCGGCCTTCAGCACATTTAAACATTTTCAATATTAGTATAAGAAAGATCATTTTCGAAATGTTATATAATCAGAATGATCATTATTAGGTTTATATTTATATTGTCATTTGTAGAATCAATGCATCTGTGAGCTAACACAAGTATTGGGTGATGATACAGCGTTTTGCAGAATGAAAAAGTGTTCCGTACATAAAATAAATATAATAACATAATAATCATGTCATTTTTATATGTGCCTTCCATAACCAATCACATGATATCTTTGGCAAAATTTCTTTTCTTTCTGTCAGAGATGTGTGACTGTCTTTTTTCCTGTTGTAAACTTCAAAACTAATGTTTAAGGGCTAACATTGGAGTTGCTGATTTCTGAAATAAGCAGTTTTTTTTCTACACAAATGGTTGACACCTATCGAAATACTGCCACCTATTGGTCTGGATGCATTACATTTGTTTATATGTTTATGGATTTCTTTAAGACAGTGAATTGCAAATGTGGTACTTCGATTTGGTAGTTTCTTTAGTATATTTATAGTATTTAGAGTGTTGCCTTTTTTATTTTACTTCATAAAGCATCATTTTTGGTGTTTGACATACAGGCCAACACTGTAAAAATTTCTCTAAACTAGCAGTTTTCCATATTTTGTAATTCTTGTTTTTATGTTTGATTTTTTTCCTGTTTATTTATGCTTTTGAGTTGTAATGTTGGACCTTGATCTTTCTTCTAACAACGTTTAACCTTAAAAAGTTAAAAAAAGGGACTTTTATTGTCAGTTGTAATAGTTTAAAGTGATATTTTGTCTGGGTTGGTGTTGTATATTACAATACAAAAGTCTTATAACAAACTGCCAGTTTATTTTCTGTTATTTTACAGACTTATTTCTCTATATATTATTTCTTATACATTATGTTATTTCAAATGACTAAAACTTCAATAAAAGTCACTTTGTTAAACTATAGAGTTGAATTTTCAGACAGAGCAGAGATTAACATCCATAATGCAAAACTAAATAAAAGGAAAACACCTATGAATCACAAAATATGGAAACTGTTCATTAACAGATATTTTTTAACACTGGTGTAAACAAGGCTGTTTGATACACTAAAACACAACAGTCAACTTTATCAAATGAAATGAGTGTAGTTAACTCAAAATGCACTGAAAGTTCATTCTACTCATTTGAAAAGAGTTTTGAACTCTGTGTTGAAGGTAATAAGTTAATTAAATACCTCATTACTTCAGCTTAAATGAAGTAAGTTTACAGTACTCATAGATTAGTTTGCCTTAACTTATTGGGTTTTACAGTACTCAGTTGGTTTGAGTTCTCTTCATTTATTGGGTTTTACTGTGCTCAAACTGCTTCGTTTACTCAAATGGATTAAGTTCACAGTACTCATTAGGATTAGTTTTTGAACTTAAATGGTTTGTTGCAATCAGTTTCCTCAAATGGTTTGTTGTTTGGGGTCTTACAGTGTATAAAACAAATGTGACTGAACAAAATGTTGTTTGTTCCCTTTAAAAAACTACTGCATGTGTCTTTTGTCTGTTGCGTTTTTCTGAGGTAGCCTACTTTTTTGTTTATAAAAGCACAGGCTTGTTTTACTAAGACACAAAATGGAGGCCTAACACAAAAGAGCAGCTTTCCAACCAAATAAAACGACCTAGAAAAACACTGCTCTTCCACTTAGCACTCTTAAAGCTGTCAATCTGAAAACCGATAGCCTTCGCAAGCATGCCTGCCCGCCTTTGTTTAGTGTATTTCCACTGATGGATTTATGCGCTAGGTTAAATCGCCCTCAGGACCATCATGTTTACATTCGAACCAAATGTGTCAACACACATGGTGCCCCGTTCTCTGATGGGATGAGATGGAGCTTGATCAACTCCAGGCAGCTGACCTGAGCTGAGCTTGTTTTAATATCTCCGATCGCCCGTCCCGCATGTGTCCGGGGTGTTAGCTGAAGGAGAGTGTGGCTAAGGTGACTTATTGCGCAGTAATGAGCCAATTAGTGTCCCATGGAAGCCCTCCCTCACCCACAGCCGTGCTCCTGGCGAGGTGTGAAATCTGGCATGGCCCCACATTGGCCGAGAGGAAGCCTAATTACAAAGTGGGATGGTGGATTTTGGCCTTTCTTCCTCTTCATCTGGGGACCTGCTGCTAAAAACATTCTCTGCTTTAATTAACGCCCTGCTAAACAAAGCTGGCATTCTGGCGGGTGAGGTGGGTTCATTCAAAGGCGTTCCTGTGACCAGTAGGGGGCAATAGTGCGCTTTAAGAGAAGCTACACGGAGATTTTGCGAGCTTGGGTGTAGAAATGGTGCCGATAGGCCTCATTGCTAACAGCAAATGAGCTTGTGAAGTTTTAACGTTGTAATATTTTATCACCTTCGTATTTTTCCTCCGTCTTCGAGCAAATTCGAGTTTGTGGTTCCAACGCTCTCTGGGGTTTGATTGTTAGATGTTACGAAGGCAACAGCGTTAATATGGGGAAGGAGAAACTGGGGTGTGTCTTTTGCTTTTGCTACTTGGACATGTGGCTTTTTAAGCAACGTGTCCTTGAAAAGATCCCTCCGAGACTCATGTGACAATTTATACGATGCTTTTTTGAAATCCAGCTCTTAAAATGGTGAATTTAAAGCTGGCAGGCTGGGGCCTCCGCGGGTTTCACATTAAAAGTGTTAATATGATGCTGAGATGATTTAGGGAGTTGAACTGGTAACGGAGCTCAGAATTATTTTGGTTGCGAGTTCAGTGTTTAGCTAGCTTAAATCCTCCTGGTGATTGGAGACGATCATAAAAATACATGTTATGCTGAAACATCATTGTTTTAATCGCGCTTCTGAAATATCTGTTTTTAAAAAGACTTAGCTTGACCAAATGGGAGTGATGTGCGGTTATAAATATTTTGGATTGTTTTTTATTTTTAGATTTTCTGGTTAAATTTCAAATTCACATACAAATTTAAATTTCACATTTCTTTTTATTCATAATTTTTATTTGAAAGTATGTGTATGGGTCAAATACATTTTATTTAATGGTCATATTTAAGTAATAATTACAATTAAATTATGGGTCAGAGACATTAAATCAGTACACACAGAGACAGAGTATTTCAGTATTTCAATAAAAATTCGTTTTTTATTGTTAATTTTTCATTTCATTTTTCATTTTTATTCATAATTTGGTCTCTTTATTTTGATGGTCCGTTTGTTGAACTTAAGTTACATTGCATCTACATGCCAACTAATTCTCATTAGATTATAAGTAGACTTTTAGGTTGGGGTTAGGGTTAGTGTAAGTTGACATGTACTTGCTAAGTTTCTTATAGTCAGTTAAATGTCTGTTGAAGGAGCATATCAACAGAAATTAAGCAGACAGTCTACTAATACTCAAATGGACATCAAAATAAAGTGTTACCCATAATTTTTATTTGGGTCAAATACATTTTAATTAATGGTCATATTTAAGTAATAATTACAAATTAGTTATGGGTCAGAGACATTAAATCAGTACACATAGAGAGAGAGACAGTAAATACACATAGAAATGTTTGTATAACTGTTGTGAAAATAAAATGTCAAAATGTGGTGAAATTTTATACAATATTGTTCTATCGCCATTAAAAGCAAATAAGTGATTCTTGATGATTATTATTATTTTAGTTAGACTTCTTTTTGCTTAGGGAAAAACTATACATCATCTAATTTATGAAAAAACTTTTACACTTGAAATGATGCTTGAAGCTCCCTAATTTTTGTAATCTTATTCAAGTTAAATTGAAAGAAATATTTGTATACAGCAGAAATAAATTAGAGTTTTTAATACTTTATTTAATTTTATATTTGAATACAGGGTTCATACGGTCATGGAAAACCTGAAAAAGTCATGGAATTTTGACATGGCGTTTTCCAGGCCTGGAAAAGTTTTGGAAAATCAGAAAAACCCACAAAGTTTTGGAAAAGTCATGGAAAACAGATATCCGTACACTTGAATATAGGTTATTTACTACATTTCTGTCCTTGGCCAATCACATACTCTCACATTATTAGTGTGGTGTAAGCATTATCTAAATCAATTTTACATAGATATAAATATAAATTGAAACTAAATAGATTGTTGTGTGTTTTCCGATATGCTGTAATAAATTTGAACATGCATTGTTTTTTTTTTTTATCACGCATATGTAGACATTGCATGAAATATTAGGTCATGAAAATTTACTTAAAAGTCTTGAAAAAATCATGGAAAAGTCATGGAATTTTAGCAGTAAAAATGTGTATGAACCTTGTAAATAATATTTTTGTGGCGGTATGGTGGCTCAGTGGTTAGCAAGAAGGTCGCTGGTTCGAATCCCAGCTGGGCTAGTTGGCATTTCTGTGTAGAGTTTACATGTTCTCCCCTTGTTTGCGTGGGTTTTCTACGAGTGCTCCGGTTTCCCCCACAGTCCAAAGACATGCGCTGTAGGTTAATTGGGTAAACAAAATAGGCTATAGTGTATGGGTGCCTGTGTGAATGTGAGTGTATGGGTTTTTCCCAGTACTGGGTTGCGACTGGAAGGGCGTCCGCTGCGTAAAACATATGCCGGAATAATTGGTGGTTCATTCCGCTGTGGTGACCCCTGATAAATAAGGGACTAAGTCGAAGGAAAATGAATGAATCATATTTTTGTACATAATATTATTATAGAAACATAAAATTATTACATATTAATGTTATTATTTTTCAATTCAAATGTAATATTTAACCTTTCTAATATAAATAGTTTAATATATTGTTTTTGAGAAATTTATATGGAATTTTTATATTGTCTTTTTTTGTCTGCTATCAAAATTAAAAGCCAATGTCTTAATATCAGTAAATGACGGTCACATGCAAGACCCCCTTTGATCCCAATGATGTTTAACAGAGCAAATAAATTTCACAGTATGTCTGATAATATTTTTTTTTTTGGAGAAAGTCTTATTGGTTTTATTTTGGCTGGAATAAAAGCAGTTTTAATTTTTTAAAAAACGTTTTAAGGTCAAAATTATTATGCCTTTTAAGCTATATATATTTTTTTACGATAGTCTACATAACAACTATCGTTATACAACAACTTGCCTAATTACCCTAACCTGCCTAGTTAACCTAATTAACCTAGTTAAGCCTTTATAAGCTGTATAGAAGTGTCTTGAAAAATATCTAGTCAAATATTATTTACTGTCATCATGGCAAAGATAAAATAAATCAGTTATTAGAAATGAGTTATTAAAACTATTATGTTTAGAAATGTGTTGAAGAAATCTTCTCTCTGTTAAACTGAAATTGGGGAACAAATAAACAGGGGGGCTAATAATTCAGGGGGGCTAATAATTCTGACTTCTGTATATAAAATATCATTTGTAAGTCATTATAAAAATGTAGGAATATATTGTTTCTTGCTCACTAAAAGAGAACTGCATCTTTATTTAAAACTCTACTTAAAACTATTACATTTTTATTGTTTTTTTTTATTCTTCAAATTTTCATCTTTGACTCCTATATGTTTATCTTTTTGTTTTAGTTATTTTAGTAAGTCAAGTAAAAATAGCAGAATGTTTCATAAATTACTTCATTTCAATGAACATTCATTTCTTGTAACAAAAAAATATATATATTTATTTAGTTCTACTTAACTATAACCACCCTGCAGAGCTCCTCTGCTTTCAAGATGTCAGCTCTGCAGGCCTCGGAACAATGAGCCTCTCTGAGCTTCACCACACTGAGGGCTCCTGGAAAAAAAAGTTCCCAACGGAAATAATAAATTTGAAGAGCGGCGACTGGAGCTCCCAGAGCTGCACCTGGTGGAGCTAATTACCTCAAACCAGCACCCCCTGTTCCCTCCATCCAAAGCCAGCACAGGCCTGCTAATGACAGGAAGAGCTGATATTACCTGGATTAAGCTTGGCAGGGGCTGTTGCTGATTTAGAGTGTGTATGTGTGTGTGTCTGTGTGTTTTTGGGTGTGTGTTGTGATGCTCACTTGTACAGGACCACCCATACACAAAGGTGAAGCTAAACATTGCATCTTCTGAATAGCAAACGGTTAGACAGAAGCAATTTCTACTGGAACTGCTAGTTACAGGAACAAACTTTTCTGATTTCTACAGTCATTTTATTCCCATCATGTGGAGATTTTTTTATGATTACCTTGTTAATTGTTTTATTTTGGATTCTCTAAATGGATAGTTCACCCTAATATTAAACTATGATTTAAATTATATATTTATAAAGATATATAAAGAAATCTGTCGCAAATTTTGAAAATCCTAATGTAATTTAGCAAATTAAGAATTTTCATTTTAATCACGACCTATTACCCATTCACTGTAATCTATTTAGTTTAATTGTTTTTTTTTTTTGCCCCTTTCTATTAGTAAAGTAATACTTAATTAGTGGGACTTTTTAATCTCATTCATTCATTCATTTTCTTTTCGGCTTAGTCCCTTTATTAATGAAGGGTTGCCACAGCGGAATGAACCGCCAACTTATCCAGCATATGTTTTACGCAGTGGATGCCCTTCCCGCTGCAACCCATCTCTGGGAAACACCCATACACTCTCATTCACACACACACACTACGGACAATTCACCTATAGCGCATGTCTTTGGACTGTTGGGGAAACCGGAGCACCCAGTGGAAACCCACACGAACACAGGGAAGAACATGCAAACTCCACACACAAACGCCAACTGACCTAGCCGAGGCTCGAACCAATGAACTTCTTGCTGTTAGGCGACAGCGCTACCCACTGTGCCACCGTGCCGCCTCGTTCATTTATTATTTAATAATATATATATATATATATTACATTTTGTCAAGTGTTTAATCACAGTTTTTCACCGTTTTTTCAGAGTTTTAATGTTTAGTCGATTTAAACGTAAGAATCTGTGTTTTTTTTATAAAATAGAATTGCACTTTTGTGAAATTGTAACTTTTTTAATGTTTTGTTTAGCATTCTCAGTCAGAATATCTGTGAATGGTTAATGGGTACACTGGCTGTGATATGCAAAAATCATATTTTATTGGTATTTTGTCATTTCTTAACGTAATGACAATATATTTAACTTTTATGCATATATAGAGCAGGATGATGTTTACTTTTGATTAAAAATGAATGTGTGTGTGTGTGTGTGTGTGTGTGTGTGTGTGTGTGTGTGTGTGTGTGTGTATGTATGTATGTATGTATGTATGTATGTATGTATATATATATATATATATATATATATATATATATATATATATATATATATATATATATATATATATATATATATATATATATATATATATATATATATATATATATATATATATATGGGGCAACCCAGTGGCGCAGTAGGTAGTGCTGTTGCCTCACAGCAAGAACGTCGCTGGGTCGCAGGTTCGAACCTCGGCTGGGCTGGGTCAGTTGGCGTTTCTGTGTGGAGTTTGCATGTTTTCCCTGGGTTCGCGTGGGTTTCCTCCGGGTGCTCCGGTTTCCCCCACAGTCCAAAGACATGCAGTACAGGTGAATTGGGTAAGCTAAATTGTCCATAGTGTATGAGTGTGAATGTGTGTGTGGAAGTTCCCAGAGATGGGTTGCGGCTGGAAGGGCATCCGCTGCGTAAAATCGTGCTGGATAAGTTGGCGGTTCATTCCGCTGTGGCGACCCCGCAAGGGACAAAGCCGACAAGAAAATGAATGAATGAATATATATATATATATATATAATAGGTTGGCATAGATAATTTTTTTAATCTAGATTAATTTCACTGTAATCTTGGAATTAATCTAAATTAATCTAGATTAAAATTGCGCATTTGAATTCTGCTGATGGCATTCAGAATATGTATGCTACCAAAATAATAAGTCTTTGAGAACGGGTTTCTCAAGCCAGATGACGCATTAGACCAGGGGCTCATCTCCGGTTTCCAAAATGCATCACAAACTGCTTGAAAAACTGTTCTACTATGATAATGAAAATAAATGATGTTCAATAAGATGTACTTGTGTTTACTAACTGTTTATTCAGTTAAACATGAATTTTGAACTGTAGGCCTAAGCTCGAAACAGCGATTTTTGATTAACTTAATCCGACTAATTCTGTTTGTTTCTAATGAGTCTCCTGTTTTCGTTGCTGCAGACTAGTTTGGCAAAAAGAAAGAAAGAAGAAATGCCCGCATCCATTTAGCGTTTTTCCTTATCGCAAACACAACAGTAATCTGGTAGTGTTTGCATTGCTTTGGCTTTTTCGGGGTTAATTATTGTGATCTCCCGATTACAACAGAGAAATACGGGGAAATATCTGTAGACTGATGGCATTTCATGTCGTTCAGCCTTATAATCTTAAAATGTGAACAAAATCACTTGTTTTGTCGTCACTTTAGACATTGCGCTAGAGAATCATTCAAACGCTAGCTCTAAAGTGACGTTGGTGAATTAGTAACGGTTTCTGCTGTTCTGACGTCAGCTGCAGATGTGAATGAACGGCGGGAAGAAAGTAGTTCCTCATGCAAAAGAATTTTGATTTTCTTTTTTATACACACCATTATGCTTTCGAACTGTTGTATAAACACAATAGCACCATTGAATGTGACAGTCATTTACTAATATTAAGATATTGGCTTTTAATGTTGATAGCAGTTAAAAAAGAACATTATAAACATTCTATAATTCTTAAAAATAATATAATATTAAAATATTTATATTAGAATGGTTAATTGCACATTTTTTCCATTTTTGGGTGAACTGTCCCTTTAAGAGCGAAAATCAGAGCAAAATCATCTGAGAGCAAAGATGTTGTTGAATTCCAATTCATACAATAATGAACTAACACGGTGGCTCAGTGGTTAGCACTGTCGCCTCAGAGCAAGAAGGTTGCTGGTTCAAGTCCCGGCTGGGCCAGCTGGTGTTTCTGTGTGGAGTTTGCATGTTCTCCCCGTGTTTGTGTGGGTTTCCTCCAGGTGCTCCGATTTCCCCCACAGTCCAAAGACATGCGCTATAGGTGAATTGAATAAACTAAATTGTTCGTAGTGTATGTGTGAATGAGTGTGTATGGGTGTTTCTTAGTACTGGGTTGCAGCTGAAAGGGCATCCGCCGTGTAAAACATGCTGGATAAGTTGGTGGTTCATTCCACTGTGGCGAGCCCTGAAAAATAAAGGGACTAAGCTGAAGCAGAATCAATGAATGAAATAGCACAATTTGAGATGATCATGATATGATAATCATTAGCCGAATTGCTTTTTGTTGCTAGGCTGTGTGTCTTTACCTGTTTCCCCTCTCTTTGATCTCTTTGAACCTGCTGTTCCCGGTCTTGAGCGGTATTGAAATATGTGTGTGAGAGAGAGAGACCACCATAGTAGACCACCTGTTTGTGTACTTGTGGACCACCTCTCTCTGTAATGGGGTCCTGTTAGGCAGCGGCCCCTTAGTGACTTCAAGCCCAAAGAAACCTGCACAATCCTCTGTGATTTACGGAGTGTGTGTGTGCAGATTGATCCATGTGTGTGTGACTGTACGCAGCTCTTCTTGTTTCTCCTTTTTCTGGGGCTTTTCTCCTGCACGGGTCACATACAAAACTGCTTTTTCTTGGCACAGGATCAGCCCGCTGCCTAATGCATCTTTTGTGTGTGTGCGTTTGGCAGAAAGGTGTGGGGTCTTTCTCACAGTAGTTAAATCAATGCTAATGAAACACTTTAGCTGAGGTGCAGGCCGGGCTGAAAGCTTTAAACAATGAACCGACACACACCTATATAATACCTGCCTGCTGTTTAGATGGCGACCCAAACCGACCCCAGGAGATATGTTCTTAAAGAAGTCACATGTTTTTTATATCAGTCAATATCGATAATCATCACAATGCATGTTTAATTTCTGTTTCTGTCAGATTTTTTGCTCCTGATTGAGCAAATTGTTCATTTAAACTATTATTTATTGTCGGAAAATCAACCAGATTAACTTTTTTACAAATCTGAGGTACAATATTTATAGTGATTAATATTGATAAACTTATATAATAATAATATTGTATATAATAATATATAATATAATAATAATATATTATATAATATTATATAATAATATAATATAATATAATATAATAACTAATATTGATAAAGCGTACTAAATACGCTTAAAATCTTTAGGCAGTTTTTTAATTGAGTGTAAAATATTTTTAAAAAATATTTTAATTGAGAAACGCATGCCTGAGTTCAGCAAAACAATTATATTTTAGTTTTATTAAATGTATTAAATTTGTCATTCATAATATTATAGCTTTAGATCATCATAATCATACACTGTAAACCATGCTGTTGTCATTACTAAATATATTTAGTTAATACAGCTTGACATTACTTAAAATACCAAGTTTTGGCATCAAAACTTAAACAGGAGTGTTTAACTTACTCATTAGGCAGCACATAATTATTATTTTAGGTTCTCTGAACTTAACATTTTAATTTCTTTAAACGATTCATTGTGTCTCTGTTTAAAATGATTGGTTGCGCTTGAAATTCTGCCTTGACAACCACGCTGATTGGTCGATATATACACTGTAAAACCCAACAGTTAACTTTATCAAATGAAATGAGTGTAGTTAACTCAAAATTTACTGAAATTAAATTTAATTTTACTCATTTGAGTTTTGAACTCAGTGTTGAAGGTAATGTGTTAATTAAATACCTCATTACTTCAACTTAAATAGAGTAGTTTACAGTACTCGTATAGGTTAGTTTTTTTGTTTTTTTTACTCAAATGGTTTGTAGCAATCGGTTTCCACAAACGGTTTGAGTTGCATTAACTTATTGGGTTTTACAGTACTCAGTTGGTTTGAGTTCTCATCATTTATTGGGTTTTACTGTGCTTAAATTGCTTAGTTTACTCAAATGGATTAAGTTGAGCGCGGGGCACAAAGTAACGCGGAGTTAAATGTAACACATTAAGTTTTAAGGTATTTGCTCAGGGTTAACCATGGCATGCTTCCAAGGTTTTCACCACAATGTCGGCAGATGTCCTCCTGCCAATTATTGAAAAATTTTGGCGAAATTTAGATGAGAAACACAGGAGAAACCATTTTTTGCTGCATAAAAGTATTTTTTATTACAGTCGATTTTTTTTTATTTTAAGAAAAATCTGTGAAAGTATGAGCGTAAAATCTTATATTGTTGTGATCACCGTGTTGTGAAACCATTTTGAAAGATGTATAAAACACACAGTGACTGCTAGCCAGCGCTTGAGTAAAACATGACACAGAGGGGTTAGTTGTAACAGGGTGTTATAATTAAGCCACACACTGTTGGACACCAATTAAACTAACAAAATAATTTTTGGAATTTTGAGTGTAATGTTGAGAACTTTTTAAATAAAAAGATTTTTTAATAGAAAATATTGTTTTAATAGAAAAAAATATATATTTTATTGCTCATAATGCAAATAAATGCATTGTATAATAATGGATAATAATGCAAATAGATTCAAATGTGTTTTTCCAATAAACAAATAAATAAATAAACATACTGTGCTATGTAGAATAAAAAGAAATGAGTCAATTACTGAGAAAATGTAGCTACTATTTAAAGTAAACTGAATTTAAATTCATTGTGTGAAATCTGCCTTTATAAGCATGTGTTACAACTAACCCTCTGTCTGTTACAACTTGCCCCGCAGGTGGAGTAAATAGTAACATATTTACTCCTGGCACTTTTGGCAATACTGCACAGAAACCATAGGTCCAGTGATCATAATTCCAGTGCTCATTTGTAGGAGAGGCTTGTGTGTTGTTGGTAAAAAAATATGGTTTGTCTAACCCCATTACTTTGTTCATTATTTGACTAAAACCAAAAAGTGTTACTTTGTGCCCCGCTCTCCCCTACTCATTAGGATTAGTTTTTGAACTTAAATGGTTTGTTGCAATCCGTTTCCTCAAATGGTTTGAGTTAGCTTAACTTATTGGGTTTTACAGTGTGTTGTATGCCATGAGGTAGTCATTTTGCTTGTGATGCTGAATTTTGCTGAAGCGCAGCAGGACAGAGGCACTACCTGAACCCATCTGACGAAAGAGAAAAGTTAAATTAGTAAGTAGATCATTGAATGCTTATATACATCTTAATTGATATACACGCAGGGGCAACATGACGGCGCAGTGGGTGATGCTGTCGCCTCACAGCAAGAAGGTTGCTGGTTCGAGCCCCGGCTGGGTCTGTTGGCATTTCTGTGTGGAGTTGCATTTTCTCCCTATGTTGACGTGGGTTTCCTCCAGGTGCTCCTGTTTCTCCCACATGTCCAAAGACATGCGCTATAGGTGAATAGGGTAAGGTAAATTGTCCGTAGTGTATGTCCTGGGCCTATAGGTTGGGGGTTGAGCGTTGGGCAAATGACCCGTTTCATAAAAATTAGATTTTACGAAACACCAACATGGTAAGGTACATATCAACTTCGATATAAACGGCCCCGGGAGTAAGTGAAGAATATAAAAGCTGAAAAATGTGGAAGTTTAGTCTATTAGCCATTTTAATTTATCTGTACTTAAACATTTAAGTTATCTGTAATTAAATATGAATTAAACAACTTAATTGAACGAAGAGACCACATGTGGTCAACTCAGTTAATTGAGTTGTCGATTTCCCATTACTCAAACGAACTGAGGGAATCACTTTCCTCAAATCATTGGAGTAGTCTCAACTTATTAGAGTTTACAGTGTAGAGGTAAAAGTACTCATATAGCACCTCATTACCATGTTTAAATCTAACTGATATTAATGATAATTGTATACAAAAGTAATATGAATGCATTTAGTATGAATGCACAAATCCTATTGCTTAGTAACAACAGTTAATGGCATTATATTCCATTATTCCTTTAAGACATTTAAAGGGGTAGTTCACCCAAAAATTCATTTTCTTGCCCTGAAGTGGTTCCAAACCTTAATGAGTTTTCTTCTGTTGAATACAAAATGAGATATTTCGAAGAACACTGAAACCTGTAACCATTGACTTCCATAGTAGGCAAACAAATACTATAGAGGTCAATGCGGTTACAGGTTTCCAGCATTCTTCAAAATATCTTCATTTGTTTTCAACAGAATAAAGAAACTCAAACAGGATTGGAACAAGTGAAGGGAGAGTAAATGATGACAGAATTTTCTTTTTTGGTTTGACTATCCCTTTAATAAATGTATACATTAATAGCAGGCATGTGCAGAGGTGGGGGCTTTGGGTGCATGAGCCCCTGCCCTTTTTTCTCCCGAAGAGAAAGGGCCCTTTTTTTTCCTGGGGATAATAATTATTTTTTAAATACTACTAATAATATAATATATGTATAAGTTAATGCGTGTTCTATTTAAGGACAGCTTTCTCTGTCAAACCATAAAAAGCGAAATTTTACAGTATATCTTGTTTTTAGTCTAGCCGCTCCAAGCGAGCCTCGAACCGGCGATTTGGAAAGAAAAACCACATGCGAGGCGAATGCTCTAAGACTCTATGTATATTGTTACTCTCGCCTCGAAAGTAAGGTGTCAACAGTGGAGTAACGTCTATCAGCGCGTATGCCAACTCCTGCATCCGCATTGCACTTGCTTTACAGTCTGGCCCACACAAACTCTACAGACGGAGTGTGTGTAAAACATACATTACCAGCTGACCTCCGTTACGGCAGCACGATATGATTGACAGAACCGCAGATGTAAATTCATCCGTCATTCATCTTCATTGTGTGGAGGTGAGTAACGGTTAACAAAAGACTACATGAGGCTCAAGTTTAACATCAGCTATTTATCCAAAAGTTCAAAAGCAAATAGGCCATTTTGTATTGCTAACATCCTCCTGATTAATAAGCATATTAAAAGTTAGCTAAAGTTTAGCCAGGGCAATATCATAGGCATACAGGCTAATGTGATGGAGAAACAACAGCTGGATAGTGAAAATATTGCCCTCTCGTTTTTGCTAATGTGATGGACAAGGTATACAAGTTATTTCAACTTACTGTACATCAATTGAACAGACTTAAACATCGATTCATTCATTCATTTTCCTTCAGCTTAGTCCCTTTATTCATCAGGGGTCGCCACAGCGGAATGAACCGCCACAGACTTAAACATCAAATTTATATTTGTTTAACTTAAGAATATTTTAAGTTAAAGTAACATTAAAACATATGATTTTTTAGTTATACACGTTACAGGGTTTGATAAATCCTTGAATAAGCCTTCTAACTGATTGCTCATGTCACAATGTTTCTTGTGTTTATCAGTAATGTTGTGAACATCAGCTCTGTTTTATTTGCCATTAAAATAAATGAGAGACATTTTTATTATTGAACTAATGTTGTGCAGAAATCAATGCTGTCATTACATCCTGTAGTGTTTACACTCACTGAGGGAAGGAAGCCTCCTATAAGCAGATATGGTAATAGGTGTGTCATTTTAGACCAATCACAATAGACAGGACCATCTGACCAACCAGAGCAGAGTAGGCTCTCAGAAAGGAGGGGGTTCATATAGAAATCTTAAAACAAATGATTTGAGGCTGTGATTTTAAATGAATGTTAAACAAAGGATTTTTGGCCTTGGGTACATCTATAGGAGATCTCCAAAATATGAGGAACATTTAAAATAACATAGGAGCACCTTTTTTAAAAAAAAAAAAACATGAGACTCCATAATAATCGCTTCTATTATTCTTAAATAGGGCAATGTTTGAAGGGACCTGTCAATTGTAAGGGTGCTTGAAAACAAGAATATTGAGTGCGCTCATTTAGCTCCCTATTGTTCTTAAATGATGATTGTACACTTCACATGCATTTGTGGTTTTTGTAGACACAGTGACTTTCAGAAGGGTGGTTGTTGCAAATGTGCTCTTGATGCACATCTCTACTGAGTAGATTTCAGTGGCGTTACATGATGAAATTGCATACTTGGATGAAGACCACAAGGGTTTAGACCAGGGGTGCTCAAACTTTGTCCTGCTTGGTCGGTGTTCTGCAGAATTTAGTTCCAATTCCAATGGGCTACCTATATGCACAGCTAATGTTTTTCAGAAGAACTAACAGTGAGAGCTTAATTTGACTATTTTCAATATCATAAGGTTCCTTTTTCAGCATCGATGTTGTAATGTAATTCAAATATAATCAGTTAAATAGACTTAAGCATCCATTTGGTTGTTAAAGCATAAAAAAAGAGACCCAAAAAAATATTTAAATGCAGGCGCCGTCATTAATTCCATTGAAAATACTGGGGTAAAATTAATTTCCATATTTTAAAGACATGGCACGAAAAATATAATTTAATGCAGTGCTTCTTGTTTGGTCTGAGACCCACTTTATATCGTATCTGAAGACTGATGTATGGGATGATAATTAACCAGAAGCCCTGGGGCTGGCTGACTGAAATTAAAAGTCTTTGGCATATACCCCATTAGACACACCTGAAGCAGCTAATCAAGCTCTTTCTGGGTATACTAGAAACTTCCAGGCAGGTGTGTTGAAGGAAGTTGGAGCTAAACTATGCAGGACACCTGCCCTCCAGGACCGAATTTGGGCACCCCTGGTTTAGGTTGACGTTTGGGATTGGCCATAAATCCAGTGTCCACTCAGAGCCTCTAAAACACCCACAATGCATTGTTAGAGTCATGTAGAATGAATTCCCAAATCACGCCAGAAGATGGTGCTCATAGTTGAATCATCCATCTGTTTTTTTTTTTTCGTGTTATGTTTGATAATCATATGCCTAGCAAAAAAATGATTTCAACACTTTAATAAGGATTAATGTCACCAGTAACTGCATCAAATACGAAAGTTGGAGAAATAAAAATAGGCTATCATCACCTTGATCAGGGGCAGATTTAATCAATAAGCAAGGTAAGTGGCCGCTTAGAGCACCAGGAAATCTGAGGGCCCCCAAATAAATACCTAGAAGTATAAATGATACCTATAAATTATATATAACATTGTTTTCTATCATACACTCTCAGAAATAAAGGTAAGCGAGCTGTCAGTGGGGTGGTACCTTTTCAAAAGGTACACATTTGTACTTGATGGGTCCATATTGGTACCTTAATAGTATATATTAGTACCTAAATATTTTAAGATGAATACTTTTGTACTTTAAGTACTAATTTGTACCATTGAGGTATTAATATAGACCTTTTAGGTACAAATTTATACTATTTGAAAAGGTACCACCCCAGGGTGACAGCTTGCGTACCTTTATTTCTGAGAGTGTATTTTGTAAAGTCCCCACTTTCAGTTAAGGACCAGTCCAGCAGTGAAATCAGTAAAGATTTAGTTTTTAAAAATGAAATTATTCATTTATTATTTTTTGTTGTGAATTGATCTTAAGAAAACAAATAGTTTTTAAAGTTTTACAAGGTGCTTTACATGTTATTATTTTACATTAGGCTAAGATAAAATGCAGAAAAGAAGATCGAATGATATAAGAATAAACAGCAAAATAATCAAAACATTTAAGTACAAAAGGTGCGTTTTAGAACTTTTGGGCCCCATGGCTGTAATTGCTTAGGGCCCCAAAATCACTAAATCAGCCCCTGACTTTGATCTCTCTTTGTGAACCTGCATTCAGATTTTTCATGATGTCGTTTTATCCCCGCACTTGTCTGAATGAAATTCGCAATTGAAACGTCAATTGTTTACTACTACAATTATTTCTAAAAACTGGATGTCGCTATACTAACAACCAGGTGGCAGCGTCTGTGTGCCTGCCTAATTACAAGGTGGTAGAGCCACGAAGTGTGTATGATGCCACGCTGGCCTGAATCGCAGCTCGTGCGCGCCGGGAAGCCGCGTGGTTTCTGAGAGCTGAGACAAATATGGTTCGGGTTAAACTGGGCAGAAAGAAATGTGTTTACTCACACAGCAGAGGCATAAAAAGAGGCATTGAGATGCAGCACAGGGGGGTGCACAGGGGAGGCTCATTAGATGAAACTGTGTTTTGGCAGCGCTTGTGTTAATGGTGTTGGAGAATGCCCTGAGAGACAGGCATCTGAAAACCATTACCCTGGCAGAGCTGCTGGTATGCGGGCACCGCCGACCACAGAAGGGACGTTACAGTTACTGGGACGTTTAGCGGATGTTTCTGTTCGCAGGCGATGAGGTGCAGTTTAGAGACGTTTTTCCCAGTTTGTGTTCAAATGCAGTTTTAAATAATCTCAACTGAATGTTTGTTATTTAAAGAAAAGATTCAAATGGCCACGAGATGGCGGCGTAGTACACAAAAGTCCAGGAGGGACGCTTCGTGACAGCATTGACCGCATAGAACCAGAAGCCGTTTTGACAGAACAGCCCCGAAACAGATATCTTTATTTCTGAAGTCGACTTTTTAATATGTACGACTAAAAACCGGATATAAATCCAACTTTTGGCGTGGCGTGCGGGCATTTGCGGATCTGGGTGGGCCTGGAGTGCAGAAAATGAGCACATCTGGGAGGAATGGCAGAGAGCTCGTTGAGTGTGGTGTGACAATAACCAAATGGCTGTCTTAAGTTTTACCAAACAGCTATTGGATAAATGGCAAGCCGTTTTAACATTCAATATAGAAAACACACTATTTTCATGTTACATATACTTATTTATTAGTTTAAGTACTAGAATCATTGAACATATAACAGATATAATTATTTGTTTTTTTAGATAGTAGCTTGATGGTCAAATGTTCCAGCTGAGGAGCAACAGGGCCAACACAATATCCATGCTGGCACATAAAACCTAAGGATGGTCCATATTGAATCTAGTTTAGTTTATAGTTACATAATATTTATATCTAAAGATTTTACTGTGGATTTGCACCATGTTCATTTGGACTTTGAAGCATTATTTTTATTTGTATTATTTTTTATTTGTTCATTGTCAAAGATGTTGTTTATTATAACTGAAATATATTATATGAAAGAAGTCAAACTTGCTTCAGTGTTCTGTTATTTTGTAACAATGTGTCTGTATAGTTAATTCTTAAAACTTTTGGGCATCTACATTGTCAGTAAATAAAATGCACTAGTCCCACTGAAAAAAGCCTATGCACTAGTCCCACTGAAAAAAGCCTTAGAGTAACATTGTAGTAAATTGCTATAACTTGCTTAGGGAATGTTGGATGTAGACAAAATGCATGTTGGATGTATAAAACATTCTAACTTTCTAAAGAAATAAAAGCAAACTTCAAGAGACTTTGATTGTTTTACCTGTGGAAAATGCTACATTTTTAGTGGTTTTTCTTAATATTCTGTAAAATAATATTTTCTTTTGTCAAAAATGTCAAATTGGAATTTTTAATGATAAAGATTGAAACGTTAGCTTCTCCTGTTTAAAATGATATATGACAATTGATACTGACTGCTAAAATAAGTTAGAGAAAACTAAAAATGCAAGCATCTTGGGCATCTACATTGTCAGTAAATAAAATGTACCAGTTTTTCACTGAAAAACGCCTAGAATAACATTGAAATAAAATGCTATAATTTGCTTAGGGAATGTTGGATGTAGACAAAATTTATTTTGGAAGTATAAAACATAGCTTTTATTTCTAAAAAAAAAAAAAAAAAAAAAAAACTTCATGACGTTTTGTTTGTAATAACTAGAAAATGTTTTTCTTAATTTTGGAAAATTTTCTGTCTGTTCATATGTTTTTAGACCAAAAGATATTTTAGATTGGACTGACGTTCCCCTGTTTAAAATGATATGACACTTGAGGCTGACTGCTAAAATAAAAATAAAACTGCTTTTTAAAAAATAATAATATAGGCCCTTTAGGTGCCCACAAAATAGCTCTAGGTCTTTAAGGGATAAATAGACTCTTATTATTCATAATTAGATACAGTACTTCTTAAACAGTGGGACTAATTCATTAGTAGGGGCCTACCGGTATTTATCGATTATGCTAGTGCCTGTTTTGACATAGTTCTTGTTAAGTAGATAGTACTTAGGTAGCAGTGATTATTCCTCACAAACTACTTGATGTACTGCAAGGAATCAGTTTATCGCTTAAGTCGCTACTTGAAATAAAAGTGTCTGTTAAGGATTAAAGGTAAAGGAATTTCACTAGTTTCGAAACTGATTAGATGCTTTTTTATTAGATATTAATGCTTAACAATGAGAAACTTGTTCCTATACAAATATTAGTACTTGTTAATACAGTGAACAGCTAATTAACTACGAGCATCTATTTAACAAATACTTGTTTTTTATTAGATACTAGTGCTTATTAAACAGCATCTTGTGTAATTAATACTAATAACAATTCTTATTTAACTCGTCACAACTGTTTTTTACTCAGGTTTTTGGTTGATGACTAGTCAGAACAGCCACAAATTAATAAGAACTGAATATTAATCAGAACTGATTACATCAGTAAATGAAAGATCCTTCTAGAAGTTAATGGCACAAACACAACTATAGAATAGTTCCTAGTAACTATTATAATGAGCACTATTGTATATTCTAGAGATATTAGTATCTAGTGGTACTAGTATATATCAGACAAGTACTGGTTTCTAATAAGAAGTATCTAATGAGCAAGTATTAGTATCTAATGAATAAGCACTAGTGCCTATTTAATTGCCTTAGATATTTATATCTGAATGAACATTAATATAATAAACCAGAACGAGCATCTTAGTAATTTAGTACCATTTGTAAATGATATAATTAGATATAAATACACCAATATCCAACAAATAAGTATTAGAACTTAAAGACTTAAAGTAAAGGAAATAAATACTAGTGTAGTTTATAGATTAAATGTTAAATCAGCTTGCCATATTGGATATTCTCTCCCATGCAGACACTCTGAGAAGTTCTGATTTATTCCGCCGCTAAGTAGAGTTTAATGAAAAAAACTTGATTAATAGAGTTAATTGCCATCTGTATGCGATTGTGGACATGTTGTGTGGCAGAATGTAGTATTGAGTTTGAAAGTCAATGACTTAAACAATAAAGTGAGTAATAGCTTCACTCTGGCAATGACACGTAAGCTTCCACAAACTCACTGACTCTAATGCCACAGAATAACTCTGGAGTGACACAGATGTAAATAGGTAAACAACACTGCTGTCACTTGAAGTGCATTTGTGTGTTGCCTTCTGTCCGTCGAATAATTGTTATATTACAGAAAACCATCGAAGCCCCAAAGTGCTCTCTGTTGTTCTTTTGTGGTGTGTTTGTCTGTTTCCTTGTCAGTCTTGTGAATTATTCATGTCTGTTTTGTTTAGATACAGATCCTCGTGTGTTGGAGAAACAGGAACTGCAGCAGCCCACATATGTCGCCCTCAGCTACATTAACAGGTAAATGAGCCTTTAGATTTTCATATCTGTGCTATTATGTGTTATGCTTTCAGATGTCATGGCCACTTATTACAAGTTAGGGCTAGGCTATATTGAAGAAAATATAAACTTTATAATTTCTTTTTCATATTGATTGATAACAGTATACATGTCAATAATAGCCAGCTTTAAAAGTGTATCTCAGCAATAACTGAAGCTACAAAAATTGGAGGCTTCATTAATTATATTTTTATTCATTCATTTTCCTTTGGCTTAGTCTCTTTATTTATCAGGGGTTGCCACACGGGGAATGAACCGCCAACTTATCCAGCATATGTTTTACACAGCGGATGCTCTTCCAGCTGCAACCCAGTACTGTGGAACATCCATACTCACTCATACACTACGGTCAATTTAGTTTATTCAATTCACCTATAGCGCATGTGTTTGGACTGTGGGGGAAACTGGAGCACCCGGAGGAAACCCACGCCAACACAGGGAGAACATGCAAACTCCACACAGAAAAGCCAACTGACCCAGCTGGGACTTGAACCAGCGACCTCCTTGCTGTGAGGTGACAGTGCTAACCACTGAGTCACCGTGTCACCCCTAATTATATTTTAAAGCAGGGGTGCTCAACCCTTTTCCTGGAGATCGACCTTCCTGCAGTTTTCAGTTGCAGCCTATATCAAACACACCTGCCTGTATCAAGTGCTCCTCAGGTTCTAATTAATTGGTTCAGGTGTGTTTGATCAGGGTTGGAGCTGAAATCTGCAGGAAGGTCGATCTCCAAGAACAGGGTTAGTCACCCATGTTTTAAACTACAGTTTATTACCCAAAACAGATTAAGTAACAAACTGAAACAACAAAAAACTAAATAAATTAAAAACTTGAAGTTGTGACAAAAGAAGGTAAATGTGCAAAAATGTAAGCATGAAATTATTGTAAACATAGTTTGTAACCCAATTACCCCTGCAGGCACAGGACGTCATTTTGACGTTGTACCCCAATGTCACGGGGACGTTGGATTTTGTTTGGGAAAGATTTTGTTTTTTTAAACACTATACCACAGGGTAATTTTAAATGTGGAAATTGCTCACAATGTAACTTCACGTATAAAACGTCAACTTTCACACGCATGCCCACACAGCGAAAAGGTTTAATATTCGAGGCACTTTTTCGTGCAAGACCGCAAACGTAATCTATATGCTGCGGTGCCTGTGTGGTTTATGTTATGTAGGTAAGACGAGTAGGCCTTTAAAAATTCTCATTTCTGAACATCGATGCGCCATCAGACATCATGATCCTAAAAGTCCTGTTGCGCAGCATTTCTCAGCTATGAGCCATTCTGTTTCCACTCTACAATATATAGGGATTGAAGTTGTAAAGGGTCCATGTCCGGGGGTGGGGTGGGGGGGGGGGGGGGGGGGGTCTTAACAAATTGCTATTACAACGTGAAGCCTTTTGGATTTTCACTTTAGACACTTTGTCTCCAAAAGGTCTAAACGAGGAGTTTGACATTCGTCCTTTTCTTTAATTTTTCTTTGATGTTTATTAGGTGTTTGAAAAAGGTCTTTTGGTGATACATTTTGTTGTATATATTTTTGTAGTATCCTGGTACATTCAGTTTTCTTATATATTAAGATGTAATATTATGGTTTATTTCTGTACTGGACAGAAATATTTAGCTGTACAATTTATGGAGGTGCATGTATGTATATACATGTATGTATATATGTATGTATATATGTATGTATTATTTGTATGTATGTATGTATGTACGTGTGGATGATGTACGCGTGTATATTTGCATGTATGTGTATAGGTATGTGTACATTTATAGTCGTTTTTTTCCTGTTACGCGATAGGTTATCATGTGATCCGGAAGTGTACAAATAGGAACACCTGATTGTGATATACACTGTCTGATGAAGAGCCGTGTGGCTCGAAACGTAACACACTTTGTGTCAGCCTTTTTAATTTAATAAATTTGTATTTTTGGAGCTTTGGTGTTGACGCCTTGGTTGAATTTAGAATTTTGCACCTGTTGCGTTCCTTGGCTGAGCACCCAGTTAAGAGGCATGTGCATGCTTTTGTACAGTTTTTCATTTTTTTGTTTGGAAAAGAAAATTTGTTTGACGTCAGAAACCAACATCAAGCCAGCGTCAATGTCCAATGCCCAACCTAAAATCAACCTAAAATCAACGTCTAATCTTTTTACACCTTGACATTGTGTGGACATTACCATATCAGACGTTGGATTTTGGTCACTTTCCAACACAACCTAAAATCAACCAAATATCAACGTAATTTGATGTCGTTATTGGATGTCAAATTAACATTGTCCTTAGACTCTGGCTAGACATTGATTTTGGATCACCTGACGTCATGACCCAAATCTAACCTAATATTAACGTCTCATGATGTTGTGTGCCTGCTGGGACAGATTGACAAGTCTGTCCACAGTAGATGGATTTCCATCACCCTATGTTAAAGCACATCTTAAAGTATTGCATGAGAAATGCCAAATTTCAAATAAAAATCTAAATCAAAAAGTGGTTTAGGAATTGTACGCATTTGCCAAATAAACTCTGACTTCAAGAGATCACAATTATACATTGCTTGATAATGATTGCAGGTTTGGCATGGGCCTGTATAAGATTCTGACGGTATGATAACCTTGGATAAAAATTTCACGGTATTGTGATTGCTGCTCTAAAATATATTCGTTCTAAATGTCTGGGTAAAATGTATTTTTTTCCGCCTTGAACACAAAATATTAACTACAGATACAGGGACACTGGATTGTTTTAAAGTCACGTCGATCAGCTGGATTGTCTATAAGCTAACAAATGAGCGTTCCGCTGATGAATCGCAGCTTTAAAACGCACCAGTGTTCCTGTATCTGTGGTTACACTCAGTAAACAGCGGTGAGTTCGGTTAACTGATGAGCTTCACGGCCAATCACAGTCATTTCTGTTGAGCGCGTGAACACAACGGCAAATCAACACTATTTAAGAACGTGCTCAGTAGTGCTTAAATGTCGATGGGAAATGGACGTTTTTAAAATTTCATTATCGATTGGTACCGAATTCTAGTATCGTGCAACCCTTCAGTGTGGTTTCAAATTCACTGTTGAAAGTCCAAACACTGAAAAGCAAATCCATAGATGTGCAGCTCCACAAGTGCCAAACCAAGCAAGCCAGTGGCAACAGTGGCAAGGTTATATATATATATATATATATATATATATATATATATATATATATATATATATATATATATATATATATATATATATATATATATATATATATATATATAGTTGAAGTCAGAATTATTAGCCCTTCTTTAAATTTTTATTTTTTTTTTTAATTATTTCCCAAATGATGTTTAACAGAGCAAGGAAATTTTCACAGTATGTCTGATAATATTTTTTCTTCTGGAGAAAATCTTATTTGTTTTATTTTGGTATGTCTTGAAAAATATCTAGTAAAAAAATTAAACAGGGGGGCTAATAATTTAGGGGGGCTAATAATTCTGACTTCAACTATATATATATATATATGTATATATATATATATATATATATATATATATATATATATATATATATATATATATATATATATATATATGTGTATGTATTCTAAAATGTCGTTTATTCCTGTGATTCAAAGTCACATTTTCAGAATCAGTGTCACATTATCCTCCAGAAATCATTCGAAAAAGCTGCTTTGCCTCTCTGTTACAGTATGACCTCTATTATTAGTGCTCAAACAATATCAATGTTAAAACATAACTTTTTGACCCCCTAAGGCAGGGGTGTCCAAACTCGGTCCTGAAGGGCAAGTGTTCTGCATAGTTTAGCTCCAACTTCTTTCAACACACCTGCCTGGAGCTTTCTGGTATACCTAGAAAGAGCTTGATTAGCTGCTTCAGGTGTGTTTAATTAGGGTTGGAACTAAAATATGCAGGACACTAGTCCTCCAGGACTGAGTTTGGGCAGCCCTGCCCTAAGGCAACTAAAAAAAGTGTCTTTTTCGCTGGAAAAAGGCCAATTTATTTTTAGTTTCATTTAATTTATTAATACATTTTAAAAAGAACCTAAAGATATTATATTAATAAAGCTAAATAGTTGATTAATAGACTTGGGTCAATAATTCATGTTGAAATCTGTGTTGAAAGTAACCAAAGGAACCGAATAACAAAAATAAATCATGATAAATGAGAGCAGTCTAGCATTTTCCTTAATGGGATTCGGTAGTTTCTGGAAAACTGCCGCGTGTGGTCAAGTCTCCTCTACATTCTCTAAGGGATCTGGTCAGTTTATGAAGCTATAATGAACTTCAAACCAGCACCAAAGTCTTCATATACTCTCAGCTGCATTGCTAAATGTGGTTTATGTAAGAATACGCCGAACTCAGAGACAGAAATCAGTTCCAGTGTTAAACGGCTTTAATAGGCTGAATGGTGGTGGAAATTCTTGCGTAACGAAGAGGTGACACTGTCGTCCATGTATTGCCGCTTTATGTGGCTTCTGCTGGCAATCTGTTAATTCCACAGCAGCTTTAATAATGTCTGTGTGAACATTTATGTTTTATTACATACATTTACTGACAGTTTTATAATGCAGCAAAATAACTTAGAGCAAATGCAGGATTGTGAGGTGAACTGGACCCCACTGAATAAGCTAAATCACAACATATTGACTTTAAAAAGTTCATTTGTATTGAAAGAACCAAAAGCAAGGTAGAAAATTACAGATATTTGGTAACAATTTTTGGTAAAGAAAGACTTTTTGATGGCAAACTATTTAGATTTATTTTGAAAATGAACTCACCCTCAAGTGGTTTAATACCTTTATGAGTTTCCTTTTTCTGTTAAACACAATAGATGTTAGAAACCTGTAACCATTGACTTCCATAGTAGGAAATGCAGGAAACAGATAAAAGAAACTGATGAAGTGAAGGTTGATTAAATGATGACAGAATCTTTAGTTTTGGGTGAACTATCCCTTTAAGAAACCGAAATAGAGACAACTGATGAAAACGAACACATTGCAGGCATTTTGAGATGTTTATTAATCCTTTATTGGGCACATATTGAAGTACTAATTGAAATAAAAACCTAGAGTGTTACTTGGCGGATATTTCAAAGAATTATTAGGCAAATGAGTATTTTGACCACATCATCCTCTTTTTGCATGTTGTCTTACTCCAAGCTGTATAGGCTCGAAAGCATAATTAAGCATATTAGGTGATGTGCATCTCTGTAATGAGAAGGGGTGTGGTCTAATGACATCAACACCCTATATCAGGTGTGCATAATTATTAGGTAACTTCCTTTCCTTTGGCAAAATGGCTCCGAAAAGTCAAAAATAGTGAGATATCTTGCAGAGGGATGCAGCACTCTTAAAATTGCCAAGCTTCTGAAGCGTGATCATCGAACAATCAAGCGTTTCATTCAAAATAGTCAACAGGGTCGCAAGAAGCGTGTGGAAAAACCAAGGTGCAAAATAACTGCCCATGAACTGAGAAAAGTCAAGCGTGCAGCTGCCAAGATGCCACTTGCCACCAGTTTTGCCATATTTCAGAGCTGCAACATCACTGGAGTGCCCAAAAGCACAAGGTGTGCAATACTCAGAGACATGGCCAAGGTAAGAAAGGCTGAAAAACGACCACCACTGAACAAGACACACAAGCTTTACGCAAGAAGAGCAGGCGTGAATGGCACTCACAAGAAAAATTTGAGATCTGAAAAAGCATACACGGCGCCCTCTGGTGGATTCGCGAAAACAAATACTGCAAAAATAACCAGCTCCTGGAACATATTTGGTGCTCTCCAGAAATGTATATAACGCTATCAGATTGAGCCTGGGTTGGCAATTCCAGCTCCAGTCGTAGTTTTGTGTTCACTGTAATTGGTTGTAAGTGAGGTTAAAAGCATCTATTAAAGTTCACCTTTCTCTCCAGGTTTATGACAGATGCAGCGCGACGCGAGCATGAATCACTGAAGAAGAAAGTTCAGCCAAAGCTGTCACTCTCACTGATGGGCAGCCTGTCACGCAGCAGTGTGGCCACACCCCCTCGACACAACAGTGGCAACCTCACCCCGCCCGTGACTCCGCCCATCACACCCTCATCTTCATTCAGGAGCAGCACCCCGACAGGTACAAATGTCAAAAAACATACTCCTTGGTTACTTCCAGTGTATGTTATATAAGTATGGTTATTGCAGCTTAGCTTTTTTATATACGTTTTGTTTGAAGTTTTAGTTTTTGTTTTCAGTTTTATTTTTTTTGTTTTAGTTTAGCACTGGTTTTACCCCGTTTTAGCTTAGTTTTTGGGTCACACTTTACTTTGTCACAATTCATGCTATTAACTACTGTATTATTGCCTGTTTATTCTTAATATATGAACTGTTTTTAGTACTCATAATGTATGATCTCATTCTATATCCATAATCCTACACACTACCTAAATCCAATAATTACCTTACTGACTATTAATAAGCAGATAATTAGTAGTTTATTGAACTATTAGTTTTAAGGCCAGCTCACACTGTACAACTTCTTTTACAACGATTGTAGAATGTCAGACTGCACGAACATGGCTCCCATGTCACACTGTAAGATCTCAGCTGTCATAAAGTCAGACTGAACGACAATCAAGACGCGGCAAACAGGGAAGAAAACTCCCCCGGAGTTTGACGTCATCCACCCGTCACACTTTCACTATCCCGCGTTCTGAAATGGTTCCTCACAGCAAAAGTAAACAATCTGCAGTGGCAAGTTTTCACACGGCGTGTCTCCATAATAAACCAGGAAGAAAATGTTTTGGCATTTCCCCGCGGTCATTTGAATTGTTGCATGGATTGCATCATCAAATTCGGAGCTCCTATTGGTTTTTTGATTGACACTCTTCACAGCTGTTGTCACACTGCAGGAAAGTGTCTGAAATCTTCTGACACTGCCAGAACTTCATCGGAGGAAAAATCTGATCGCAACGGGCACTAAGCGGCTGTCTGTGAACATGTCAAACCAACGATCAAAGACCACAGATTTGAGCCTAGGATTTTAGAAATAATTTAGGATTTCCCAAATTTGTCTCAGATGCCAGAATTGTGGCTGAGATCTCACAATGTGGGCAGAGCATCTTTCGGTTCAAGTCTACCTCAGAAATTATTAAAAAAGTGCTTCATGATGGGCGTGGAGCGCTGTGAGCAGAGGGAGGAGTGGGCGTGGCTGGCAGAGTAGGGAAGAAAGAAGGGAGCGAACAACTGTCAGTTAGCTCACAAAATGAGACACAAACCGCGAGAAGATCCATGATTTTATAGTTTACAAAGTTAAAATGCAAACAGTAAGTAATTTAATGTCCTGCTACATTTGTTATTCGTAATTTCATATACACATAACCACAATTTGTTATATCATTATAAAGATAATCGTTTTTATATAAACACTATAAATGAGGAGGACTTCTCTCCTCCTCAATCCCCGGGTCTGAATGCAGATACAGTGGATAGCAGTGTAGCAGGTCTCTTGCCCTATCTATTTCAAGCATTAGCCCTGCTGGTAATCTGGAGGATTTTAAACATAGGCGAACACAGCAGCACGGATAGGCGATGGATCTGAATGGTAATGATCAACTGATAAAAGACAAAGTCCACCATTCTCCAATTCTCATACAGCTCTCCCGACAAAAATGCTTGCTGCAAACCAACAGCTTTGCTGTATTGGCCCTGACAGAATTGCGGGGAAAAACATGCAACAAACTCAGTGGATCAACACATACGGCCTGTCATAAACGGCTAAATACTGCGTGCTGTGCACAGGCGCGGTCTCACCCAGTCATTGGGTCTCACAGCTTGGCAGATCTGCCTTGCATTCGGAAAGCACATGCTCTCATGAATAATTAAGAAGCAGGGTCTTCTCATAGGATAAGAAAACTCAGCCATGAATAATAGTGAGAAACCGACGCATCATCACTCCACTAGCAGATTCGCGCTAAGTCACCGACTTTGATCCCGCCCCAAAAATTATTTTAAACCCAGAAGATGAAATTAGCTGACCAAAGCTTTAAATTATTCAGTTTTCACCACAATTTAAGCTGACAGGTGCTAATGCTGTCTTAAATGATGCTCAACACACACAAATCTGTTCAAATCTCAAAAAAAGTACTCGAGGGTTTCTTGAACCTTTAAACTTAAGTGTTACCAGTTTTTGTTTTGTGAACCCATTTCTGTTTTTATTAGTGCTGTCAAAATTAGCACGTTAACGCTTGCGATTAATTTGAAATATTTAACGCATTTAAAAAATTTGACGCAAATAACGCAGTTGCAGTTTTTTTTTTCCTGTTGTGGTCGACGTGTGTTTAACGTGCAAAGAAATATGGATAAGACCAAGGAAGCACTTTTAGAAGGAAAGTTTCAGTATAAAACAATTAATGTCGCATCACCAGGCTATCCAGAGTTTCTTCTAGAGTTTCATCTAATTTCGTATGTTTCATTTTTAATCTTTTGACTTTTGTTTTAATGGAATTTGATACCACATGCCGAATGGAAAGAAAAACCTCTGCATTTCGTGACTCGGTGGTCCTTTAAGGTAATCAAAAATCGCTGTTTACATGGTAGACTCTTAATAAGAGTATTATCTTAATCATATTAAAATCGGAGTATTGGTGTCCATGTGAATGTTCTCAGAAAGTGCCAGATGATGTCGCAAGCTGTCAAAGACATAAGACAAGACAAGCTGACAAGCATAAGACAATCATAAGTCAAGCTGAAATAAAGGCATTCCTCTGCCTTTAAGATGATTCCATGAGCCCTCAAATGTTTCATTAAGTTTGATTAATTAAGTTTGTTTCCCCCATAAACGCAACTTTTGTAAAGCGTCTGCTTCACATTGTTGTGTGAGAATCCTTGTGAAATATAGCCATACTTTAGAACGCTTATTTTAAGCAAATTTGATGAACGCGATCGTACGTGTTGATGAATCTGAAGGGAGTCACTCACTGGCTGCGCTGTCCTGTGCGTGTTATGTGTGTGTATGTGTTTGCGCTTTTCCTAGCAACAAGAACAAACGCCTAAACATCGCCGTCCGTATCCCTTAAAGTTGTATAATGTTTAGAAGATGGTGTGACCAAAGTCCCTGTAAGAATTAGTCTTTAGTGTGACACAATGCGTACCTGTGGGTGCCTTTGATGTACCCCTTGATGCTTCTTGCGTCCTTGTCATAGCATCAGTGGCAACAAAATTAGGCACCGAAATTCATATGCTGATTCGGTGATTCTGCTTGTGAGAGACTGTTCTCACTCTCAGGTCACATCATTCAAAAGAAAAGGTCCACATTGTCCCCCGATAATGTCAACAGACTGGACTGTCTTAGCAACTGGTTGAATGTAAAGGAGGACTTTACAGCAAAATTGTTTCTACTTTATAATTATTGTTCTCAACTCTCAGCAATACAACTTTTCAATGAGTGCAATTGTTTGTATTCAATACTTTATTATTATAATTTTCCAATTTCCATATTTGCAATGCCTGTATTTGGGCATTTGTTTGCAGTCCACTTAGAATCCAACATGGAAATAATTTTGTTCTTTATTGGCATTGATTGTTTTGAAGATCAATTGGCATTTAGATGCCTATGTTTTTATTTCTGTAATAAATATGGCTGCCAAGCCAGGATCTTGATGGTTTATTGTGGGTATGTTGTTTACATGAAGAAATCTGTGTTACAAGTTTAACAAAAATTCTAATAAACAATTATATTTTGAATTTAAATAGTTGTTTTGTCTTGCGTTTAGGTTAATTTTACATTTCAATAGCCAAAATGACAAGTTTCAGTCTATTAACTGCGATTAATCATGATTAATTGCAAAAAAGTTTGATTAATTAGTTAATTTCTTTATCGATTCACAGCACTAGTTTTTATACATTTTGTTTCAGTTTTATTCAATTCAAGTTTATTTGTATAGTGCTATTTACAATAATTATTGTTTCAAAGCAGCTTTACAAAAGGTGCTTATTATCGCATTACAATAATAAGTTATTAGTTACCAAAACTTTATTAGTTAGGAATAACTTTAACAGATTAACTAATAACTAATTACTAATAACCTTAACAGTTAAAGTTCTTATATATAAACATAGCTAACCTGCAGGTATATAGTATATATGTGAGTAAATACAGTTTAGTAGCTACATAGTTGAGCAGAGTTAATGAGTGTAGACCAAAGTATAATGTTTGCAATTCACATTAACTCTGGTGCAAACCTCATTGTAATAAAATAGAAACCTCATTTGAACAAATCCTGAATTCATCCTAGAATGATGAATTTTGAGTAGTAACCCCATTAAACCTGCAGTGCTTGTTTGATGTTGTAATATGGATAATCAAATAATCACATTATGAGTCACAGACTTTTTTTTCATAGCTGCTGTTTCCCATGCTCTTCTCTAAAGCAACATGTGTGCTCTCTCTCTCTCCCACAATTAGATGTTTTAGGCATTTTATTTGTGTGGGTTTGGAACACAAACTGAATAGTCTCCAAATTGCTGGTATCTTACTATTACTCTGCATTAACCCTTAGACCTTCTTATGCCTTCCAGATTCTTTCTCATAAAACACAAACGCTTCGCTGGCTGGATACTGTACTCTGATGAGTACTGTGAGAAAGATAACTCTACCAGTATATATTGTGGTGGCTTATGGGAAATGCTGTTCTGTGGCTCTGTTGGTGTAGTTGTTAAATATCTGGGAACATAACATGATCAGTTATTAAATTATTACTTGCTGTGTTCTTTCAGGCAGCGAGTATGATGAGGAGGAGGCAGAATATGAAGAGTCGGACAGTGACGAGTCCTGGACCACCGAAAGTGCCATTAGTTCCGAATCCATTCTCAGTTCCATGTGCATGAATGGCGGTGACGAGAAGCCCTTTGCATGTCCTGTGCCTGGATGCAAAAAGAGATACAAGGTAAAAACGTATTTTTTTTTTTAAATAAAATATGTAGTTCCAGTCCTTGTTTCTCAGTCAAGATGTATTTTAAAGGGTCACGAAACACCAAAACACATTTTTTGAGATGTTGACAGTCATATATGTGTGCTATAAAACGCTGCTATAAACACTACAGGACACATTTATTTCACTAAAAAGGGAAAAATGGTTGTTTTTGTGTTATTTTGAGCAAATTTGTTCTTCCGGTTTGAAACTAATTTTTGAAGCTGCGTCACGGCGATTAGATACCTGTGTGTATTCCAGCGTAGAGACTGGATGTCTGTACCTGCGAGTGCATCGTGACGTATCTAAGTGTGCAGCATTAATTCATGAGAAAGACTTGGCTCAAACCAATCAGCGCGCTCTGTTGTGTATGCGGTGCATCTTCATTAACATGCATGATAGCTTCGAAGAAAGTCTTTACCTGTTACAGTGTTCAGACGGCAGAGAGACGCTACGTTGTGTTGCCAAAACAAGTGGAAGAACAAGAATTTGGAGACACGAGTCATCAGTGTTGCGTTTATTAATATGCTGCAACGAAGGTTTTGTTTTCATTTTCCCACTATGAGAGCGCTGCTGAACTCAGGTGTGGATTACAGTGCACGCGACACTCGACAGAAATGCGTTTGTAAGGAACATTTTTTACCCGAGAGCTTTTCGCATCTGGAAATGGTGAAATCCGGATTTGCCGCTCATCTCCTTTTAAAAAAGACGCTGCTCCAGTTTGTGTTGATGTTCCTGTCTCTACAGATTTGGTAAGTGTGTGATCAGTGCCCTTTGTTTGTTCATTCAGATGTCAAAGTTACTTTGTATCGTCAGCAGTACTCTTTCAGTGTTTAAAGACATACCTTAGTCAAAATGATTTAGTTACTAAGTTTACAGTATGTTAATATCACTATAATATTGTAGTAAAATATTATAGACTGAAAGATCCGCTGTAAATGCTGCTCTCCGAATGTAAACATGTAAACACTGCAATCAAACTATTACTGTCGTGTAGGATTTTCGCCGCATTTTGTGACAGGATAGTCTATATACACACATGGCTTTCTGACGATATGTTACCCTACCGAGTCCATCTAAGTTACTGAGACATGCGGAGGTTTTTTTTCTCCCATTCGCTGTGCGGTATTAAACACTCTCCACCAGTTCATCCTTGCATTTAATATCTCATTTGTCACGGGGAGCATGCATGAAATGTTCCTGAATGAAAGTGCCAAACTGCAGTTAAAGTCAACAAATCAAGAATTTGGCAGATAATTTGATTACTGATGTCCATGTAAACACAGTCACTGTCTTTCTCCTCTGCGGCTGTGTGTTGTTTTTCCTGTGAAAATCAGCGCGTGCCCAAATGGAAACTCACATTTTTATGCAAAATCCTCCCTCTTTCCCTTCATCGACATTGCCACCTAAACAGAGCTGGACACACCCACTTTCCTGACTTTTTCCAAACTAGAGGTGTGAAAACACCCTGCTGAGTCAGGGGGGTTTCGTGACCCTTTAAGTTGTTGTAAAATTTTGGGAAACCTTTCTATGTGTATATTAAACAACCCATTTATAAAAGCTATAAACCATGTGAAGTCTTGGTTTACAGGGAATTTATAACCACTAAAGGCCTCTATATACTTCTTTTTTGTGCTTCGTTTGAGGGCAAAAATAAGTTTGAGAAGGCTGAGCGACAGTATACTGTTTTCAAACATTCTGACACTGTACCCCCTAAACACAACATTGATGGTCGCTGTGTTTCATACAGTAAATATCTGTCAGAATAAAAAACAAGAACAATCGACTTGCACACACTGGCCACTTTATTAGGTATACCTTACTACTTACTTTCATGACATAGATTCAACAGATTCATCAGACCAGGCAACGCTTTTCCAATCTTCTATTGTTCAATTTTAGTGAGCCTGTGTGAATTGTAGCCTCAGTTTCCTGTTCCTAGCTGACAGGAGTGGCACATGGTGTGGTCTTCTGCTGCTGTAGCCCATCCACCTCAAGGCTCGACGTGTTGTGCGTTCAGTGATGCTCTTCTGCATACTTCAGTTGTAACGGTTATTTGAGGTACTGCTGCCTTTCTATCAGCTGAAACCAGTCTGGCCATTCTCCTCTGACCTCTGACATCAATAAGGCATTTGCGCCCACAGAACTGCCACTCACTGGATAGTTTCTGTTTTTCGGACCATTCTCTGTAAACCCTAGAGATGTTTGTGAAAATCCCAGTAGATCCCAGTTTCTGAAATACTCAGACCAGCCCGTCTGGCACCAACAACCATGCCACATTCAAAGTCACTTAAAACAAGAAATCCCATTCTAATGCTCATTTTGAACTGCAGCAGATTGTCTTGACCATGTCTACTTGCCTAAATGCAATGCGTTGCTGCCATGTGATTGGCACAGGTGTACCTATTAAAGTGGCCGGTGAGTGTATATGGTATGTGCCTTCACTTAACAAAAACAGAAAGAATGATGTTGAGTATGTTTGTTTTATTCAGCAAATGCACAGCACAGATGAGGAAGTCATTTTGTCATACTTTAGAATGTGTGCTCCATATTTTTAGGATTTTCTAAATGTTTCGTCATATGAGAAGGAATGTACAGATATATCCGTACCAGCTCTGCTACTGAATCATCGAGTGTATTCCTGTTGGTAACTTAGTTCTCTCTCTCTTTTTTTTTTTTTTTTTGTTCTCCTTTCTAACCTCCATGGAACGAGAAACAAAACAGGGGTAAAAATGACATGTCAAAGAAAGCAAAGTTCCAGAATACTACCACCGATTGTGTGATTGCCATGGACCAGTTGTAGCTCAAAGGCTTTTCCTAGCCAAAACAAACTCCCTAGAAAGTTTGCTTTGGTGAGCTGTTACAAAATGCTAAAATTAATTAAAAATTAACTTTGTTGCTACCGGATTGTGTTAGAAAATTACATCAATTCTGTTCATTCAGGGATTTTCTTTGAAGTTTAACTCCGCTGCTCTGTGGCTAAATTCACTGTAAACCATGGTTTCATGTGGATGATTGCTTTAATAGTAACTAGTTTTACAATGAAAATTGTTGTTAACTTACTGTCAGGCTATCCTAGATTGAAAAGTAGAACATTAAAGAAGAGTTTAAGCTGAAATAATGATCATTAGCTGGGTTTTCTTCCTAACGTGAAAAAAAAAAATGAAACCAGCTGATAAGTCACATGGCTGCATTCGGCAAAAACATTTCCATCTCCCATTATTTGCAATAACCCTAATTATATATATATATATATATATATATATTATGTTATATATACAGTTGAAGTCAGAATTATTAGCCCCCGTTTAATTTTTTCCCCAATTTCTGTTTAACAGAGAGAAGATTTTTTCAACACATTTCTAAACATCATAGTTTTACTAACTCATGTCTAACAACTGATTTATTTTATCTTTGCCATGATGACAGTAAATATTATTTTACTAGATATTTTTCGGCGACGTGGTGGCGCAGTAGGTAATGCTGTCGCCTCACAGCAAGAAGGTCGCTGGTTCGAGCCTCGGCTGGGTCAGTTGATGTTTCTGTGTGGAGTTTACATGTTCTCCCCGTGTTTGCGTGGGTTTCCTCCGAGTGCTCTGGTTTTCCCCACAAGTCCAAAGACATGTGGTACAGGTGAACTGGGTAAGCTACATTGTCCGTAGTGTATGTGTGAATGAGAGTGTGTATGGATGTTTCTCAGTGACGGGTTGCGGCTGGAAGGGCATCCGCTGCATAAAACATGTGCTGGATAAGTTGGGGGTTCATTTCGCTGTGGCGACCCCGGATTAATAAAGGGACTAAGCCGAAAAGAAAATGAATGAATTAATGAATAGATCTTTTTCAAGACACTTCTATACAGCTCAAAGTGACATTTAAAGGATTAACTAGGTTAATTAGATTAACTAGGCAGGTTAGGGTAATTAGGCAAGTTATTGTATAACAGTGGTTTGTTCTGCAGACAATCGAAAAAAATGTAGCTTAAAGGGGCTAATAATTTTGTCCTTAAAATGTATTTAAAAAATTTTAAACTGCTTTTATTCTAGCCAAAATAGAAAAAATATTATCAGACATACTGTGAAAATGTCCTTGTTCCGTTAAACATCATTTAGGAAATATTTAAAAAAGAAAAAAAAATTCAAAGATTCAATATATATAACCTAGTTAAGCCATTTAATGTCACTTTAAGCTGTATAGAAGTGTCTTGAAAAATATCTAGTAAAATATTATTTACTGTCATCATGGCAAAGATCAAATAAATCAGTTATTAGAAATGAGTTATTAAAACTATTATGTTTAGAAATGTGTTGAACAAATCTTCTCTCCGTTAAACAGAAATTGGGGAAAAAATAAATGGGGGCTAAAAATTCAGGGGGTTTAATAATTCATTACATGTGGAGAAAACAAAATCGATATCCATAAATCTTGCTGATAAATTGAGGTCCCATTATTTGAAATGATAATTCTGAGAAACTGATCAGTATTTGCAAAATCATGACCCTGTAATCCACAGCCTAGAGCAAATGTGGAAGTCAAATTAGTTTCTGATTTATTCATTAGTTTCTGATTCATCTCTTTTTGTAATCACACAGCGATAATTATCCTGGGATTAAAGGTAATGTAAATAATGTTCAGTTTCTTCCACAGATCAGTCAGTTTTATTAAGGCTTAATAAAACCTTGATGTAACATTACAAAGCCCAGGTAATTTTTGGCAAAAGTATAGTCAGTATATTTGGTCACACTTTATTTTGACGGTCCGTTTGTTGAATTTAAGTTACATTGCAACTAATTATCATTAGATTATAAGTAGACTGTTAGGTTGGGGTTAGGGTTGGGGTTGGGGTTAGGGTTAGTGTAAGTTGACATGTAATTGCAAAGTTTCTTATAGTCAGTTAAATGTCTGTTGAAGGATTGTTAAATGTCAGTATCAACAGATATTAAGCAGAGAGTCTACCAATACTCAAATGGACCATCAAAATAAAGGGTTACGGTATATTTTTTTAACTCTTAAAGTGCAGAACGCCTTTGACTTGCATGTTGTGAATCAACAATGATCACATTTTCAGCTAAAAATCTTCATTAAGGTTATATACTGGAGAAAAAAAAAGTTACTTACAGGGATAGTTCACCCAAAAATTAAATTCTGTCATCGTTTACTCATGCTTTACTTGTTCTAAACCGGTTTTACTTAATTTTTTTTTCTTTGAACACAAAAGATATTTTGAAGAGAGCTGAAAAACTGTAACCATTAACATCAACAATAGTTGCTTTTCCTTCTATAGAAGTCAATGGTTACAGGTTTTCAGCATTCTTCAAAATATCTTATTTTGAGTTATACAGAATAAAGACGACTCAGAAAGGTTTGGAACCACTGCGGAAGAGTAAATAGTGTGAAAATGTTCATTTATAGGTGAACTATCTCTTTAACATCTTGGATGATCTGAGACCTTTCTTTAATATCACAATAAAATACAATAACATTGTGCAATATAATTAGAATCTAAAATAACCATTAATCCAGTACACTATTTCAGAAATCATCTTAAACCATCAAGTAACATTTCTATTGTTAATATCTATGCTGGAATTGAAATGCCTTTACTTACTAACAGAATAACTTGGTCATTATAGTCTTCACTAAACAGCATATTTATGGCACATCTGTGTATCCATAACCAAGAGCGAATAGCGGTGGCACAAATCTGATCAAACAGCAAATGCTGGACTCTCGCCGTGAAAGAGTGTATTAACACTGAGAGCTGTAATGGAGCAGGACTGGAAGCTCGGCATACATTTTATAAGTCGGTCCACTGCGAGGCCTGTGCGTTTTATGAGATTTTCCACTGCCATCTGGTTCTGGCTGCTGAGATAAATGATGTGCAGCCTGTGAGAGCTGCATTCGGTAAGAAGCGGAGGAAATGGATGATGACAGCCATCAGGGAGTCTCTGCATGTTCAGATGCACTGTTAGATGTGGCTCTCATTTTGGCTTTATTTGGCTTCAGTCAGTGCCGGGTCTCCACCAGTGTCAAACAGCTGACACTTTTCTTCACAGTTTCACACAACACTGGATGTCTGGAGTGATTAAAGTACATTTTTACTTGCAGATCTTTTTGTTTGTAAATATACAGGGCTCAGCATTAATGAGTACAGCCCTTACAAATCTCACTTTTAAATTAATATTTTCTATAGGATGATATAAACGGTGTTGGCGAAAGTTACTTTTGAAAGTAATGCATTACAATATTGAGTTACTTTCCAAAAAAGTAACTAGTTGCATTACTTAGTTACTTTTTATGGAAAGTATTGCGTTACATTACTTTTGAGTTACTTTTTCATACCTGCCGAAAACCGCGGTCACACTGGACTTTACTCCCCATAGACTTCCATTCATACGCACGCAAATGCGTCAGACCGGAAACGCAGGGTCATGCGTCGAGTTTCGCAGGTTGCTGCAGTGCAAAGTTCAAGCTTGGTGAACTCTGACCTGCGAAATCATATCACTTGACTGCGTGAGACCAATCCAGGATCAAAACATGACCTCTCTGGACAGAAATTTAAAACATAATCGCTCCCTTATTTTAATGTCTAATCATATTGTTTAATCCCACCCCTTTTCGCAGCGCCGTACGACAGAATTTCGCAAGCTCAAACTCTAGTGTGACTTTGGCTTGAGGCTTGATCTCTTTCAGAACTTCCAGGGTATTTTTCATTTTTTTTAAATAGTGGAGCTCTGTATTTAATGACACACTGTATAACCTACACCTCCACTTACCTTACTTAAATAATAATAAATAAATAAATAAAAATAGAATAATGTTACCTTCCGAGAACTTCCTGACGCTATACATGCCGTATATATACAGATTAATGACAGTTGAAAGCAACGTGTTTGCTACTTTTGTAAGTTTGTCTTATTAGTTCAGTAAAGGCACAGTCCATTGAGACTATAATCCCATTTTCTTCCATGTGTTCAAAATAATGAGAACTTCCAATACAGAAATGTAAGCCTCTGCCATCTTGGTTTTTGTCTGTTCCCAAAAGGAGCTCATTCTCTCATTGAGTGTGATTCAACATGATTACAATCATTTTAATCCAGCAAACTATTTTTAAAAGCATATTAATTAATCTAAAAAGTAACTTGAGTTACATTTTTAAAAATGTAACTCAAATATTCATTCATTCATTCATTTTCTTTTCGGCTTAGTCCCTTTATTTATCTGGGGTCGCCACAGTGGAATGAACCCCCAACTCATCCAGCATATGTTTTTACGCAGCGGATGCCCTTTCAGCAACCCATCTCTGAGAAACATCCACACACACTTATTCACACTCATACACTACGGACAATTTAGTCTACCCAATTCACCTGTATCGCATGTCTTTGGACTGTGGGGGAAACCGGAGCACCCGGAGGAAACCCACGCGAACGCAGGGAGAACTTGCAAACTCCACACAGAAACACCAACTGACCCAGCCGAGGCTCGAACCAGCGATCTTCTTGCTGTGAGGCGACAGCACTACCTCAAATATTATTACTTAATTTATAAAAGTAATGCGCTACTTTACTCGTTACTTAAAAAAAGTTCTATTATTACATAACTCACGTTACATGTAATGCCTTATCCTCAGCAATGTCTATAAAATAATATATTTGTGCATAGATATTAGATTGGTCAGTACCAAAGCCAAAACTAGAACAAATCTTACCAAAAACTTAAAAACAAAGTACAAACCTTTGTACGGCAAATGTTTTTTGTGTGAAAAAAAAAATAAGAATATATTTTTAATAAATATAAAATTTAATTTTAAAAATGGAAAATAGGGGAAATATAAAATACTGTGAATGTATATATATATATATAAAGGCCCAATCCCAATTCTATTTTTGTACCCCTTCCCCTTTGGTCCTTGAAGCAGAGTGTGAAAGGGAAGGGCTTCAAAATTTACCCCTAAGAAATGGGACAGCACTACAACACCTGCACACAGCATCATATGTCATCACGATCTCTTACTAAATATGAGATTGACGGCAAGTCTGTAGTCTGTAGCTGTAGTCTTTCCAATTGCGTTATTTTTTAGTATTTAATTTCAGAATATCACCGAAGGCAATGATATCATGTTCTCATAATGATATAATGTGGCAATAAGATCATAACTATACTGTGCATTTAGACCATGGCCATATTCATTTAAAACATTCGTTTTAAACACACGAAAACAACATTAACATTATACCAGAAAATGATGTTATTAATATATTAAAACATGTGCTTGTTTGTTGAAAAAATTCGTAATAATGACTAAAAACACTAATTTGTGCATCTCCTGACTTCTGGGTGTAGCCATGCTGCCGTTGTAGCTGGTGTATTTTGGGAAGTTTTTGTACCCCTTGGTTTCGAGTGTGGTCCTGAAAAATCTCAGTTTCAAGGGGTAGCTAGCCCTTCCCCTTAGCCCTTCGTCTTCAAGCTAGAGAGAATTGGGACACCCCTACCCCTTCACGTGAACATGCAAAACAAGGGGTAGGAGTAAGAGGAAGTGCTAAGGGGTAGAATTTTGATTGGACCTTATTTGAATGTTGTCGTTTATATTTTTATTTATTATTTTGGCTTTACCTCATTGGAATTTAAATGTATGAAATGTACTTGCATTAAAATGTATATTCATATGGACACAGCATCAACACATCACCACTTTTCGCTTTTTTATTTAATTGCTGAAATTACAAATGAAACAGAAAATAGATGTTCCATGAAATTGAAAACTGCTTGTTCAACTACTTATTTAAAATGAGCCAAAATAACACATTCTTACATTTTCTTTGGGACAATCAAAATGTTTTATGTTCAATTCACTTAAATTTGTCAAAACAATTAAGTTCATCGATTTGTGTTGGGACAATTGTGTGGAAACCTGCATTTTGTTACAGTGTACACTCTCAGAACAAATGGTACAATGATGTACCAAAGAAGGTACAAACCCTTGTCACTGAGGCAGTACCTTTTTGTGGACCTTAAGACACCTTTTTGTGGACAAAGAAACAAATTTGTACCATTGCAGTTTGTACCTTTTAAGGACATGATTTGTACCATGGGAAACAGAAATGTACATTTGGTTTTTAAAACCTGCAGATACAATATTGTCCCTTCATCAAAGGTACAAATCTGATCCACGAAGGTTCCACTACAGTGACAAGACACTTGTACCTTAACAGTGACTACGTTTACATGGACACCAATAATTCGATTTTAATGCGATTAAGACAATACTCTGATTAAGAGTCTACCATGTAAACAGCGATTTTTGATTAATTTAATCAGATTAAGGTCATAATCGAACTAAAGAGAAATCGAATTAAGACATGTGGAGTATGCCGATTTTAGTCGCATTATTAAAGTGCAGTACATGCATGTAAACACCTTAATCGAACTATTACCCTCATGTAGGACTTTAAGCCGCTTTTTGCAACAGGGTAGTCCACACACACACCCAGACACACACACACACGCACGGCTGATTGACACTTTGCACCTACTGAGTCAGTGCCGACCACAGACACCTGCATCGTTTTTTTTTTTTCTTCCATTCAGCATGCGAACTTACATTAAAACAACTCTTCCAGCAGGTTATAGTTGCATCCAATATTTCGTTTGTCACGGTGGGCTTGCATGACACACAAAGTCGAAAAATTAAAAATGAAACACCCGAAATTACATGAAACGCCAGAGGAAATGCGGATAGCGCGGTGACGCAATGACGTTAATCGAATTATGTGCTGTAACATGTAAAACGGGATCATGAAAGTAACACTCAAAAAGCAACTCATGTAAACACCTTAATCATATTATTGTCTTAATTAGATTAAAGCAAATAATTCGATTACTGATGTCCATGTAAACGTAGTCAGTGTCAAATGTGTTCCTACCAGAACTATTTAAAGGCATTTTGCTGCTGTATGTCCAAAATGCATCAATATATTTTCAATAAATGTAAAACATCAAATACATTATTAAACAATGTTTTAGTTTCTTTTTGTGTAAATGCATCTTAAAAATACTTTAACATCAATCAAAAGATTTTTTGCTAAACATGTCACAACACTTTTCACAAAAATGTTAGAAATACATTCTTCCATCTACAGTATAAAACATGTTTTTCTCCAATTGTCACACAATACCTTTGTAATCACTTAAAAATTTCATTTAATTGACTTAATTTTAAAATAGAAATAGAATTATGCCAAAGTACACTCTCAGAAATAAAGGTACAGGAGCTGTCTCTGGGGCTGTACCTTTTTAAAAGGAACATATTTGTACCTGAAGGGTCCATAATGGTACCTCAAAGGTACTTTTTAGGTACATTTGGGTACTAATAAGCACCTTTGAGGTACTATTTTGGACTCTTTGGGTACAAATATGTATCTTTTGAAAAGGTACTGCCCTAGTGACAGCTCCTGTAGCTTTATTTCTGAGAGTGAATTGTCATGAGTCACAATGTTTGATTAGTTTTACAATAGTAAAATGTCTGCATGAACACTTTGCATATGCAGGACTTTTGCCAGCTCACGTGTGTAGTGGAAAGCTAATGCCAAAAGGTGCGGATATCAATAATGAAAATGTATTTATCAGAAAATGCTTCCCAAATGTTTATGCAAAATGCCTTAAATGTTTAGTTTGTGGCGACGCGGTGGTGCAGTAGGTAGTGCTGTTGCCTCACAGCAAAAAGGTCGTTGGTTCGAGCCTTGGCTGGGTCAGTTGGCGTTTCTGTGTGGAGTATGGATTAATAAAGGGACTTAGCCAAAAAGAAAATGAATGTTCAGTTTACAATACCTATATTTTGACCAGTTGCTTTGTAGAACTTACAGTAATAATTATTGTTTATAAGTTTCTTTTAACTTTTAAACTTTTAAATGATGCTTCATGTTTTAATATGGAAATTATTCATAAATCACTTTGCTTTTCCAGTAAAATTTATTTTCATAGGTATTGTAATAAAGGAGTCCAACACTTATGTACCTTTTATATGAGAACAATTGTGTACCTTCATTTCAGTTGTACAATAAAAGGCACAGAACAGTATCATAAGAGGTCTTTTCTGTACCATATAAGTTACAACTTTTACAAAGGTACAAAACTGTTCAAGGAACATTATTTGTACCACCGTGTACCTTTTTTCTAAGAGTGTAGGAGACTTTAAGATCATATTTTCAAGACAAAATGACCCTGTACATAACTTACATACTTTATATCATTTGTTATTATTCAAAACATATTCAAGTTGTTAAAATGATCAGTAATTATTAAACTTGCTGTTAAAACAATACCAGGTCTTCATCTTGAAGATGCTGTGTAAGACTTCACTCAAAAACAAAAGACTTTTGCTGCTTGTTTAAACTACTTATTTAAAATGAGTTGAAACAACACAATTATTAAGCTTTTTTATTGAGACAACCTCATTGTTTTATGTTCAATCCACTTAAATTTGTAAAAACCATTAAGTTAACTTAATGTATTTGTGTTGTGACAACATGAAGGAACTGTGTGGAACTCAGCATTTTACAGTGTTGTAACCTGAAAAATTCAACCAGACTCAGACTAGTCAATATTCAGATGATAAATCTTTATTGTCCACACGTGTGGAAATTCGTGTTTGGCCTCCTAAACATCACAAATACAAAACACAAAGCTTCCTACACCACAGATTACCAACACACAACCCTGGCTATATGAAACCACAGAATAACATACAAACTACTTCATGGTCATTTATTCAATATAGCAGACAGTATAAACGATTTCTTAAAAATATTTGTTTTCAGATGAATCCACTGAAAGAGCTTTTAATGGTCATCTTTTTACTTCATCATCCTACAAAATCACTTCAAAGTAGGGATGTGCGATATCACAATTTTTTAATGCGATACGATACCGATACTTTTTGTTAAAATTTGTACGATACCAAATCCGATATTGATACCACTTATTATTTAAAATGTTAATGTCATTTTTTAAAATAATGTTAATTTAAAAAAATAATTACATGTAAATTACATGTAAATGTAAATATATATACTGTAGTGTGTGTGTGTGTGTGTGTGATTATACATTCACGCACACACATCTATATTGTATATACACTCTGCATACACATACATACTGTATATACACACTGCACAGATACACACACACACACTTATATTTGTTCTTATTCGCCTAATGGTAACGAGAGAGAAAGAGAGAGTTGACTTATTATTCTGATTTATAATTTTATTTATTTATTTAATTTTATTTATATGTTATTATTATACTATATATTATAATACTATACTACTATTTGCTGTGTTAACTACTATTTGCTAAGCAGAGGAACACTGGGCAGCTTGTTTTTGTTCCGCTTCTTTATAAGCTTCAGGGCGCGTTGTCTGTACGTGTTTATAAAGGCTGCTTGTATTGTTGCTGTGTACGACTTTCTTATCACAAATATTGCTCGTGCAATGCTTGTTCAGCTGATAAGCTCCACGACACGCCGCGTTACTTCTCTGCCATCGTGTCATTCCGTAATGCAGAAGTGTTCAACTTGCGTGAGATATATCCAGCTGCAGGCCCGCAGAACCACACACGTTTCAGGCACACACAATCTAGCACACACAATCTAGGCAAACCATATATGGTTACTAACTAACTCCTTAGGAGCGTTATCGCCACCTACTGTATTTCACAAGTATGGCGATCGAGACCACCAGTGCTACCATTGCCATTCATTAGACAGTGAACAGTTTATGGTTTCCCATTTCAGTCATTATTTCATTGTTATATCGTAACGATCATTTTAACATCTCTGCAGTTTCTGAACTCAAATTATGTAAATAAAAATAATTGGTTAAACACTTATGACTTTATTTACGTATCATACACAAAGAAAACACAACAGACCGTCTAATTGTAGGATCAGGTGTAATAAACTAATTCAGGATCTTAATGTTGTCATACTTGATTAAAATCTTTTTGTTGTAAAATATAAAAAACAAACAATAATGTGTCACATTAAAAATGAATTACTATAGATAATAATTTAAAATGAATATAGTTATAAACTGATTTAAACTACTATCCTTTACTAAACTGTAGCAACTGTTAGTAATAAATATATATATATATATATAAATATATATATATATATATATATATATATATATATATATATATATATATATATATATATATATATATATATATATATAATTTTTTTTAATTATTAACAGTTAATTTGTTTGCATTGCTAAATTTGTTGCAACTATAATTACAAAATACCAGTACTTTACGGTTTAAAACAATATATTACTTACTATAAATTTCTATAGTATTTAATGTGGGAAATCATTAATAAAAAATTTATTAGAAAATTAAGCAAATAAATACTATTAAATCGCTTGAGTAAAATATAGTGTTCACATTTATTAAATGTAAAAAGATTTTTATTACATATAAAGTTGTATTATTAACTATACATATTAACCTATTATTTCCTTTATTATAAATGAATCCATTATATAAATTAAAACAGTCCAATTTAGATCGTTCAGCAAGGCCAGCAAACGAGTATCTGCTAATGACTGATCATCTATGATGACGGATAGAAAACTGATCAGTCTATATTGAATGGCGATCGGAAACAATGTTCCCCATTCGCCTGCCTCGATAGCAATATTTGTGAAACAGTAAACACTATTGTTTATTGTGTTCAATATTTATCAGCAATATATATAAAACATATTGATGACGATGTCCGAGAAGATGTTAATAACATAAACATCCGTCGTAACCGTATATGGTTTGCCTAGATCGTGTGTGCTGGATTGTGTGCCTGAAGCGTGTGTGGTTCTGCGGGCCTGCAGCTGGATATTATTGACTTGCGTGTGTTGAGTACGTAAGTTATGTGAAAGGCACATGATTGCTCACGTCATGTTCCGCCGCAGATTGATTGGTGTAACGTCTTGTATACAGTACAAAGCGTCACTGACAATCCTGTACACAGCGCTAAAACATTTAGTTATGCAGAAATTATTAAAAGATAGTTAACATATCGATACTTTTAAAAAATATCGATACCAAATGAAAAGCTTCTGAGTATCAATATATCGGTACTCGAGCATCGATGTGCACATCCCTACTTCAAAGTGTTTGTCCTTTGAACTGTTCATTTTGAACAGCCGATGCATGGTGTACTGAGCAGGATTAAATCAGACTCCAGTGATGGCATTTTATTTATTTGTATTAATTTTATTATCATTATAAGTAAAACACAATGGTTAATAATACATGAAAAGGAAATTCTCTCAGTTATTGCTTAAATTGAACATTTGGCCTGTGCTTGTTTTAATTGATTTAAAAATAATAATAATAATGGTGGTTTCTCTTTTGCAGAATGTGAATGGTATCAAATACCACGCCAAGAACGGTCACCGCACTCAGATCCGCGTTCGCAAGCCCTTCAAGTGCCGGTGTGGTAAAAGCTACAAAAGCTCTCAGGGGCTCCGACACCACACCATCAACTTCCACCCGCCGGTCTCTGCGGAGATCATCCGCAAGTTGCAGCAGTAGAGAGTGCCAACACACACACACAGACATGCATATGTACAGTACAAACCCAACACCTCCACATCTGCACCAGCAGCTCCGGCTGTCCATCAACTGACCTGACTTGTTCTCCTTTTTTTTTTTTGAGGAGATCCAAAACAAGATCTTTGTCTGGAGGACGCATTTCTCTCTACTTTCATCTTTCCCTCCATTCCACTCCTCATGAGGAGGAAACGTTAATCTTTTTATACTCCTCTTCCTCAAGGAAGACTCCATGAATCCTCATATCATTCCGTACCTCCATGAGGATTGGACCATCCTTTAAAACACTACACTCCCCATTGCATGCTTTAATTACGTTATATATATATATTTTTTTTTTTTGGGGGGGGGGTTATTTCCTTTGCTTATTTGTATGTTATTAGAGTTCAAGGTTTTGTATTTTTGCACATTCGCATTTATTCAGTTTTATTTCCTCGTCTTTTTTTTATGCAAGGTGCTTTTTGTAAAAGATGGCGCATTTTTGGAAAAGGAGAGTCATGAGTAGATAACCAGCCCTCACACTGAACGGTTTAGTTTGGTGTTTCTTAACCACGCTCATGTAGGACCACCAGCTCAGCACATTTTCCATGTCTCTTTAAGCAAACACAACCTGATTCAGATCATCAGCTCATTAGAAGAGACTGAAAGACATGTAATGGGTGTGACAGACAGAGGAGACATCCAAAACATGCAGTGCTGGTGATCCTCCAGGAACGTGGTTGAGAAACACTGCTTTAGTTCACTCCAGAATTAAAATTGTCGTCATTGTAACATCACTTGAAGACATTTTTAATAAAACTGAGTGATCTCTGTTCATCCATTGGAAGTCAGTTTAAAAATGTTTGTAAAGAGCTAACTTTATAATCAACACGAGTGGTTTAATCCAAGTTTTCTATAGAAACACAATTGCTTTTAAATGCTGTTGACATTGCTTGCTCATTAGTGTTTATATGTCAATGAATTCTTTTTATAAAGCGATTGTGTCTCTTCAGGAGACTTGGACTATATTTTTTAATCCATATGGATTTATTTCTGACCTCTTCATTGAAGATTCAGAGTTTTGTGTTGAAAGACTTTCAATAAATGAACAGATTTCAGAAAACAATATCTTTATGAATTTGGCTTTGAGGATTTACAATTTCAAAGATGTGTAAACTATGACAGAATTCTCATTTTGGGGTGATCTAACAGTTTAAAGGGAACGTTCACTCAAAAATAAAACTTCTGTTATAATATTTATCCTCCATTTGTCCAAAATCTGAGATTCTTTTTTCTGAACAACACAGAAGATAATTTGATAAACATGGGTAACCAAGCCATTGTTAGTCCCCATTGAATAGTATATTTTTCCTATAGAAGTCAATGTGTTTTCAACATTCTTCAAAATATCTTCTTTCATGTCCTGCAGAAAAAAAGAAGCTTGTACAACTTTGGAACCTGAGTTCTTTGGTTCTTTACTTGGTGAGTAAATGGAGTATAAATGATCATTTTTGGGTGGACTGTCCCTTTAAGGCATGGGTGTCAAACTCAGGTTCTGGAGGGCCGCAGCTCTGCACAGTTTAGTTCTAGTATAGTCTAGTTTTGGCCTATTCTTAAACGTCTATAAGATTTTCACTGACAGCCTTGTCAAAAAAACAGCCATTTAGCCTTGTTTTAGCCAAGATGAATATGTTTAGACGTCTATTAGAAACAAAAAATGCTTGCTGGGTTACCTGTAGGTTTCAAAAAGCCTGAAGGACCTAATTAATTTGATCAGGTGTGTTTAACTAGAGTTGGAACTAAAGTAAAGCCTGAGTTTACCTAAAACAAGGCTAATCTTGGGCTGTCAGTGAAAATCTAATAGACATCTAAGAATACCTAAAACTAGACTAGTGATCAAATAGACAGATAAACAGACGAACAAAGACAGACGAACAATGACAATTTGAAAATATTACTCATGTGTTGTAGCGCTGCTGATACATAACCCAGGCGCGCACGTGCATCTTCCTCGATTGGTTCATGAGATTGGTCAGATCAACGAGTACCGATCTCCGGCCAATCGATCGGAGCATCCCTAGTATAGACCTCTATTAGACCTGAAGGACCTAATAAATTTGATCAGGTGTGTTTAATTAGAGTTGGAGTCAAATAGACAGATTAGACCGACTTTATATGTGTAGTCATTCATTTCTGTTTATTTGATGACTAGTCTAGTTTTGGCCTATTTTTAGACATCGGTTAGATGTTCACTGACAGCCCAAATTTAGCCATGTTTTACCCAAGATAAACTATGTTTAGACTAGAGATGCCCCGATCAGGATTTTTGCAGACGAACAATGACAATTTGAAAATATTACTCATGTGTTGTAGCGCTGCTGATACATAACCCAGGCGCGCACGTGCATCTTCCTCGATTGGTTCATGAGATTGGTCAGATCAACGAGTACCGATCTCCTGCCAATCGATCGGAGCATCCCTAGTATAGACCTCTATTAGACATCTTTTAAAAACCAAAAATGCTTGCTGGGTTACCTGTAGGTTTCAAAAAGCCTGAAGGACCTAATTAACTTGATCAGGTGTGTTTAATTAGAGTTGGAACTAAACTAAAGCCCAAGTTTAGCTAAAACAAGGCTAAACCTAGGCTGTCAGTGAAAATCTAAGAGACATCTAAGAATACCTAAAACTAGACTAGTCGTCAAATAGACAGATTAGACAGACTTTATATGTGTAGGCATTCATTTCTGTTTATTTGATCACTAGTCTAGTTTTGACCTATTCTTAGACGTCTATTAGATTTTCACTGACAGCCCAAATTTAGCCTTCCTTAACCCAAGATGACTATGTTTAGACCTCTATTAGACATTTTTTAAAAACCAAAAATGCTTGCTGGGTTACCTGTAGGTTTCAAAAAGCCTGAAGGACCTAATTAACTTGATCAGGTGTGTTTAATTAGAGTTGGAGCTAAACTGTGCAGAGCTGCGGCCCTCCAGGAACTGAGTTTGACACCTGTGCTTTAGGGATTTAGTGTGTGCTGTGTGCGAAATCGAAAGAAAAGAGCGGCCTAAAAAGTCTGAATGTTTTGTAATATACCAATATCTACCCCTATATAAGCAACATTCATAGCTACAGATGTACATAACTATATTCTATACGCTCTTATAAATTGAAATTCTATACTTTATTCTTAAGTTGTATTTTCATCAGAACTTCAGAGATTGATATCGTTTGATTATGGATGTGCAGTTTGTTTTTTCAGTAGAGCTTTCGCCCCTTTCTGTTAATCTCAGAAGAGTTGACTTACAGCACCAAATGACTCTCAGGTGAAAAACAAAACCAATCGCCAGCATTTCAGAAGCAGAATTAGAACCCTGCCCAGTTTGATAGTATTTTAAGAATAGGCTGTTACACGTTTCCCAGACGCGCTGTGGCCGGAGTGTTCCAGAACTCCACAGCGATCTTCAGGCAAACAATCTAAAGCACTTTGTAGTGACCAGTTGCCAACCTGTTAGGGCATTTTGTATTGCCAACAAGCCTGATGTTGCGGAATATTATCCGCGAGCATCAGCTGCAAAATTCAAAGGACTAATAAGGCACTTTGGAGGTTTCCGTTTCTGAGTTTAGTTTATTTTACGTTTTTCAGCTAAGGGAATTCATTCTTTCGCTATACCTCCAGTGTGCTTGTTAGTTGTGAGATTATTGAAACTGGTTGCCTTGAATTGTGGTTCACCACAGCATTCCAGTAAAGTATATGTGTAGCCAAGTGATTCAGATTGTGTGTTTGCCTCAATTCTGGCTCATCTCTGGTGACTCTTATACTTCTAGCTTGTCTTTGAGAAGACGTGCAGTTCAAGTGTAATACCTTGAGTCAGAAAGGTACTCGTTTTATTTGTTTTTAGACTCGCGTGAGGTAGAAACGAGTCACTGGATGACCAGGCTAGATTGAGGCCTGCCGTTATGACATCACTGCATGGGTGTTAATGTTGGAAGTGCAGTGTGGGTTTAGATGCAGCGTTGTTACAGTATTACACTGCCAGTTCAGAGGGAAGTATTTGATATATTGTGTACTTAATGTATTGTCTCGATGTGCGTGCTTTAAATTATATTTTCTTAAGTTTCTGGACGACAATGTTCCTACATGTAATGAAGTGAAGACACCAGGGACTGTTTCGAAACTGGTGACATTTTCTGCAACAAAATGTAAATGGAAAAAAAAGCTGCTTTGTAAATGTAAACCTGGTTACATTTTAAATATTAAAATGGCCTCTGATATGTTTTAAGAATCTTTGTTGTTTGTTTTATGTTTTCCTGATCAAAATATTTGAAGGGAATGTGGGGGAGGGGAATATGACACATTTTTTTTAAATAACAATAAAATATATATCTTAACTAAAATGGGGGATGGGAATGACATATCCACAATGTTTTACCATTATTTAAAGGAGAAACCCGGGGGCAGCGTGGTGGCGCAAGTGGGTAGCGATGTCGCCTTACAGCAAGAAGGTCTTTGGTTCGACCTTGGCTGGGTCAGTTGGCATTTCGGTGTGAAGTTTGCATGTTCTCCTCGTGTTCACGTGTTTCCTCTGGGTGCTCTGGTTTCCCTCACAAGTCCAAAGACATGCAGCACAGGTGAATTGGGTAAGCTATTGGCCATAGTGTATGTGTGTGAATGAAAGTATATGGGTGTATCCCAGTGATGGGTTGCAGCTAGAAGGGCATCCACTGCGTAGTAGCATATCCACAATGTTTTACTATTATTTAAAGGAGAAACCTACAAAAAAAATCATCTAATAGTAATAGTATATATATACATACATACAGTATAACTAAACTTGGGGGGAATGTGTGTGAGTGGGGTATAACAACCAAATAGTTTTACCATTATTTAAAGATGCTCAATAAAAAAATTATAATACAAAATTATTTTAACTAACCAGTTTTACTAAAAAGAGCGGGATGGTGGCTTAGTGGTTAGCATTGTCACCTCACAGTAAGAAGGTCACTGGTTCGAGTCCCAGCTGGACCAGTTGGCATTTATGTGTGGAGTTTGCATGTTCTCCCCATGTTAGTGTGCGTTTCCTCCAGGTGCTCTGATTTCCCCCACAGTCCAAAAACGTGTGTGTGTGTGAGTGTGTGAGAGAATGCAAGAGTGTATGGGTGTTTACCAGTACTGGGTTGCAGCTGGAAGGGCATCTGCTGCGTAAAACATATCCTGCAATAGTTGGCGGTTCATTCCGCTTTGGCGACTCCTGATAAATAAGGGACTAAGCCGAACGAAAATGAATAAATGAATTTTTACTAAATATTTATAAATCCAAGTTTGGGGGGAACGTGTGGGGGAGGGGAGTATGACATCCAAAATGTTTTACCATTATTTAAAGGAGAATCCCGTTAAAAAAATCATCTAAAAATAATAGTTTATAAACCCAAAAATGTCAGGCATATTTAGAATAAGAATCATTAGTGTTTAAATTGTCGGCAATAAATAAATTAAATTAAATGTTCCTTTAAGATTTTCCAGTAATAATAATAATAATATAGTTTTAATAATAATAATAATTCCTTACATTTATATAGAGATTTTTCTAGACACTCTAAGCGCTCTACAATGAAGGGGGAGGGTGGGGGGGGGGGTGTTGGAGATCTCCTCATCCACCACCAGTGTGCAGCATCCACGTGGATGACGAACCGGCAGCCATATTGCGCCAATTTGGGAGAAGACAGAGTGATGAAGCCAATTATGATATGGGGATGGTTAGGAGGCCATGATGGACAGAGGCCAGTGGGCAAATTTGGCCAGGATGCCGGGGTTAAACCCCTAATCTTTTACAAAAGACATCCTGGGATTTTTAACAACCAGGGCAACCTCATCCGAAAGACGCCGCTCACTGAGCTGTCCCCATCAATATACTGGGGTGTTAGGACCCACACAGACCACAGGTTGAGTGCCCCCTGCTGGCCTCACTAACACCACTTCCGGGAGCAACCTAGCTTTCCCATGTGGTCTCCCATCCAGGTGCTGACCGGGCACAGCCCTGCTTAGCTTCAGTGGGCGGCCATGTGAGAGTTGCAGAGAGCTAGCTGCTGGCTAAACAATAACTATACCAATAATATCAATAATAATGCATTTGTTATCATAACATTCTAATAATCTTCACAATGAATTTACCATGTGATTTTTAAGTCAAGGTCGATTGTAAATGTTATTTGCGCATGACCAGGATGCATAAATATTGCTTCAGTGAAATCTTTATTGGTTTAGATCAAGTATATAAGACACACTCACACAGTAGGAGACCAAATGTATTTAACTAAAGTAATGGAACAACCGAAAAAAACAAACAAAAACAAGAGGTTTATGACTTCAGTGCACAGGAAACGTGAGCATGCAACTCAATTAAAATAAGTGATTTAAATAGAAATAGAGAAAGAATAAAATGCACTAACTCAAAATAACTTGATTAATAATCTTTAAAAGCTTATTCTAAAATAATTTCATAATATAGAATAACCCTCACACATGCCCTGACAGAAACTGCTGTTCTCTGCCTGCACACAGTATAGTAGGCCAAACCTGACTTCAACTTATATATGACAAAATATTTGTAAATTATTCGTAACCACTTGCCTTGCTAATTTTGATACGAGCGGTGTTAAAGTGAGCTACAATAAACAGTACACTCCTATTGACAGAAGTAACCCTCAACTAAAAGGAACCATAAATAAAGACCTTAAAACGCACCCAGTTTCCATCATTCGGTCATTTGGATTTGATTACCTGTATCCAAACTTCACCTTGATCGTGTTAAATGAAAAATCAGTTGTCTATAGATGAACGCTCAAAGCTAAACATGCTGTTAACTGCAACACAAATAAGAAGAGCGTGAAGTGGACTTTCGTTTTCTGACTTAGAAGTTGAGCACGTTACTGTCGAAGTGGGTGAGGACGTGCTTCTCAAAGAGCTGCTGGTCGCAGTCCAGAGGGAACTGTTCGCTGCACATGGGACAGATCTTCCAATGGCTCTCCACGTGCTCCTCGAACTTGGACTGGTCGTAGTGAGGAGGAAAGATCACTTCACACAGGGGACAACGCTTCTGCTCACCACTGCCAAAAAAAAAAACAGAGACAGAATAAAATGGAGGCATGTACCTTGAAGCCGGATTAGCCGGTTAGCCAGTTAAGTTTCAGTTTAAGCCAGGCTCACAGTGTGCAATAATTTGGCCACAATTTGGTGATCTGAGACCAACAGAAAATTGAATGTTTTGTAAAAATGACAATTTTAAGACAAAATTTGAGAATATAGCTGCAAGCAGCAAGTATCAGGGCCAAGCAGCCCAGCGGCCACATCATAAACATAAGCATAAGCACGGCAACAATCTACAAAGCAACTGGAAAATACTGTAACTTTTTGGCAGCATGGTCTGAGCTAAATTTGGTGGAAATTAGGCTAACGATCTATCATATTTTCAAACTAATTCAAGATGGTGGACAGGAAGGCATGTCAATTAGGGAATAAATTATATCAATGTTCTCTGTATGATCCAAGGAATCTGGAATTGTCTCATGAGAATAGACAAAACTATTGAAAAGTCATTTGAAAAATGTTGTATGATTTCTATTGATAGAATTTAATTGTTTGTCAATTTTACCCAGAAGGTGGCGCAAACCTATGTAGTTTGGTCAATGTCAGTAGTTTGCGCATATGCTAAATGACAAGTTTTGTCTATCCACATGAGTTCCATAACTTTTGGTCTACATGATTTAAAGATGATTCGAGTCAAATTTGGTGAAAATTGGACCAACGGTCTAGGAGAAGTTAAAAAATAATGTTTTGAACAAAATCAAAATGGTGGACAGGAAGTTTATAGTTTATTGGCAGATTATAGTATAACTGGTTTCTGTGTTGTCGGCAAGACCCAATGAGTATTTTGAGACCAATTTCTTTAATATAAGCATATGCAGGCAAAAGTTAGCACCAAATTTGTAAGTTTCATTAATAATGGCTAATGAATGTCTTATAACTCTTGGCCCATAGGTGGTGCTGTCACAAACTCTTATGGAGTGGTCAGTGTGAGGCGATAATGACAGACCTAAAATGTGGTGTCATTATCTTTAACTCTTACAGAGATACAGCCTCAGATGTAGTTTGGCATCATGCCATCACATTTGTCGGTGCAGTAAACAAAAACCGTTACACCTTTCAACACAAATTCAATAGCTTTTTGCCAGCATGGTCTGAAGATGATCCGAGTCAAATTTGGTGCAAATCAGCCACACAATGTAGGAGGAGTTCGAAAAAGTAGGTTTTTGACTTAAGGCTAGATGGCGGACAGGAAGTTCAGTTAATTAAGACATAATTGGTATTAATATTCTCAGGACAACCCAAGGAATGTATCAAGACAAGTTTTAAAACAATAGGCAAAATTAGTCAAACGTTATTAGCATTTTTAGAAATATCATTATAATGTTTGACCAAAAGATGGCGCTGTGACGAAACGTTTTTCAGCACCTTCAGGGCGCAGTCCCGAACACAAATACAGACTTTCATAACAATTCGCCAATGCGTCTGTAAAATATAGCAATGTTTGAAATCATTAAAATGGCTGACGGCCAAAATGGCTGACCTGGGGAAATCAGATATCATACGACTCGGCATGCTCTGCCAGATGTAAAGAGACCGATTTTATGAATTACAGACAAAGGGTTGAGAAGTTAAGCATAAAAAAGCCATTTTTTGCATCTTCGGACCACTAGGGGGCAGTGTGCCGAAACGCTGCAGTTCACTTCAGACCATGGTTGTGATAAACACCAAGATTGGTGTGAATATGTCAATGTGTTACAAAGATAACGCCTTTTCGCAAGCTCTACGTTAAATTTGTTCGCAAGTTCAATAACTTTTGGTCAGCATGGTCTGTAAATCATGTGATTCAATTTTAGTAAAAATCAGAAAAACGGCCTAGGATGAGTTTGTCTAAATAGGTATTACAAAAATTTCAAAATAGTGAAAAAATGACATCATAGGGTGTTTAAATCAGCTTGAGCCAAGGATTCAGAGGAAAAAAGATTGATTTGTATTGATTGCAACTCATTCGGTTCAAAAGTTTATAACAATAAACAGAAGTGAAACTTTGGACAAGTGGTGGCGCTACAGAGTTTGAGTTAGAGAGTCCAAATTTGTTGTGGTTGAAGATCCGACTGTCCTCTATCAGTGTGTCAAAGTTTGCGCAAATGCCGCAAACGGTTCATAGGGCTGCCATAGACTCCCAGAAAAGAGAAGAAGAAGAAGAAGAAGAAGAAGAAGAAGAAGAAGAAGAAGAAGAAGAAGAAGAAGAAGAAGAAGAAGAAGAAGAAGAAGAAGAAGAAGAAGAAGAAGAAGAAGAAGAAGAAGAAGAAGAAGAAGAAGAAGAAGAAGAAGAAGAGGAAGAAGAAGAAGAAGAAGAAGAAGAAGAAGAAGAAGAAGAAGAAGAAGAAGAAGAAGAAGAAGAAGAAGAAGAAGAAGAAGAAGAAGAAGAAGAAGAAGAAGAAGAAGAAGAAGAAGAAGAAGAAGAACCAGACTAGTGCTTCGCCCCTAATAATAAAGATGGTAGCTTCCTTATTTGATTTTTAAAGAAGAAGAAGAAGAACCAGACTAGTGCTTCGCCCCTAATAATAAAGATGGTAGCTTCCTTATTTGATTTTTAAAGAGTTGGTCTATTTGAAAAATTGATTAATCGAAGAAGTGTGAAATAATCTTAACATATATATTTTTTAGATTTTTGTTCTTAAGCCTTTTTTTTGGTATTTTAAATCCTTTAATTTGCAGAAAGATAATGATTTTATCTTGCTTCTAGGAGCACATTGTTAAACCAAAAATCTGGTTCATTTTGCCTAAAGCTGATACTTACTCTTTCGCAGAGAAACATCTGAAGAACAAATAATGTTGAAACCAGAAACGTATCTTGTGCCTTTCCATTTCCAATAATATCCTTTTTCCAATGTAATGATTAAATTGACATATTTGAAAGATATCTTAATACCCTTTTAGATTCTCATTCTTAATAAACTTTTCATTTGTAATGTTCATTTTTGATTCTCCACTTCAGTCTCAGACATGGAATAGCCAGATAAGTTTCAATTCAAGTTGGAATCGATTTTGGCCATGATTTTGATGTCTGAGACAAAATGTTTATTCACTTAATATTCTCTAGTGGTTTGCCATTTAATGGCAGCTGAATAATGGGTGTTGAGATCAAATTATTCCTCGGATTACATTTTTTGCAGTTTCAGAAGATCTAAGACTCAATCCTGCAGTGTTCATGCAGACTACAACTATGATCACTGTCAAACCAAGAACCTATAAAAGAACCAAACCTGATATTGCAATTAGCTTCAAACACATCTGAGGTAAGTTAGGTGGACAGTTGAGCAAGAAGAGAAACTTATTAAGTTATGAAGGGATAAAGAGTGTGACATGAATAAGTGAGGGCCTGTTTAAAAATTCTGATTTATTTTGTACGACTTTTACTGATTTTCATTAACTAAGATCTTACAGGATGAAATGGGAGTCATGTTCATTTGGTCTGACAAGCCTCAACTAAAAAGGACTGTTTAAAAAAATAAAATAAAATCCCATGACTTCAGTTTAGTTGGCGTTAAGTGATCATGAAGGTAGCTTGGGTTTGAGCAGGGCTCATTGAATTGCAATTTATGCAGGTTATGTTCTGGTTTAGAAATCTCAAAATTGATTTTAGCCAATCGGCTGAGTGTAAAGTGATGCACATGTAAAGTAGGCCCCCTACTAAGGGTTTTAAGTTCCTTTGAGGATTTGAAAACATCACAAGGACTTAAAAAGATGATGCCAACCCTTTGAAGACTTTGTGAACAACACAAAATCTTAAACAATACACAAATATATTTCACTAAAGATGTATTATACACATACACTACCGGACAAAAGTCTTGTCGCCTATCCAAGTTTTAGGAACACCAGACTTCTTGATCATTTGGTATCAGAAGTGGCTTATATGAAAAGCAAAGGTCTCTAGAATCCGCTTATTTTACCAAAATAAAATATGATCATGCCTTGATTTTGAATTATTTAATTAGGACAGTAAGGTCTGACTTTGCATAGACAAAAGTATTGTCACTTAACATAAATATTTTACAGTAGAGAATATAAAGTCATGGTGCAGTGGGAAAAGAATTAATATTGTGCATGACTCCATGAGCTTGAAGGACTGCATTCATACATCTCTGGAATTACTCAAATAACGTATTAATAAAGTGATCTGGAATGACAACGAAAGCATTCTTGCAGGACATCCAGAGTTCATCAAGATTATTTGGATTCATCTTCAATACCTTCTCCATCTTACCCCAAACATGCTCAATAATGTTCATTTCTAGTGACTGGGCTGGCCAATCCTGGAGCAACTTGACCTACTTTGCTTTCAGGAACTTTGATGTGGAGGCTGAATTATGAGAAGGAGCACTATCCTGCTGAAGAATGTGCCCTCTCGTCTGGTTTGTAGTGTAATGGGCAGCACAAATGTCTTGATACCTCAGGCTGTTGATGTTGCCATCCACTCTGCAGATCTCTTGAACTGCATACTGAATGTAACCCCAAACCATGATTTTTTTCTTCATCAAACTTGACTGATTTCTGTGAGAATCTTGGGTCCATGAGGGTTCCAAGAGGTCTTCTGTCGTATTTGTGATGATTGGGATGCAGTTCAACAGATGATTCATGGAAAAAATCTACTTTCTGCAACTTTTTTAAATGATCAACTAAAAGTTCCACTTGTATATTATTGACATTTCAACTTGAATAGTTTTGAAAGGGGAAAAGTGTAACAGTTAATATGGCAAACGAAGCCCCGCCTTCTAGCACAGGAGCCAATCATTGATTGCTATAGACTGATGATTCTCTGTGGAAGGGGCTTGGGCCAGACTGAGTTTCTGCAGATTCTGTGTGATTCGAACGTTTAGAAAAGAAATGAAATAGACAGTCATTGTTTAATTTTGTTGGTGATTCCTTATAGGAAGTTTAATCATAAGCTTGGCAAGCATTTTTGGAGAATCTGATGTTTCTCAAACAGAATGCCTTAGCATTCTGCTCAAGAGACGTTTCAATGACCGCCACCGGGGTAAAATGACTTGCCTTAAAGAGACTTTGATTATATACACACAATATACAATATATAGTGTATAACTGCATGTTTATATACTGTCCCGCTATATACAACACCTAATTCTTTTTAATTTTGACTAATGTAATAACATGCACCTTTTGTAAAGCTGCTTTGGAACTTTAATCATTGTGAAAAGCAAATGCAAACAAAATGGAATTAAGTGATATGATTGGCTGTTTGCTACTGATGTCACTCCTTGATGTGCTCCTTGAACTCAGGAGTAAAGCCTGAGTTAACAGAAAAAACCTGATGATCAGCATCATCATGGTATAAATCAAGTTTGACTAAATTTGTTTTGTCGACTCAACGTTTGTTCAGCCTCAATCATGTTACATGGCTTGGCCCTTGATTTTATTTCTGACTTAATTAGCCTACATCAGCCCTTGGGATCTCTTCGCTCCAAGGATCAGTCCCTTGATCACACTTGAAATGTTGAGGTTATTGAGGCTCCACTGTCCTCGGAGGCTGAACATCTTCTACCCTAGAGAAATTTCAGAGGCTGCTAAAAACACTTTTATTTTCTTTAGCTTTTAATAATGTGTTGTAAATTGTATGTATTTATACATGTATGCATGTATATACTGTATGTAGTCTTTTATGTACAGCACTTTGGTACCATTGTGGTTTTTTGAAAGTGATTTATAAATAAAGTCGTGCTTAGTGAAGAGAATTGAGGAAAGCAGTCTAAGCTTGAAAGACTGAATGAGGAGAAGAAAGTGTGCTAAGGTGTGTTTGTGTGAAGAATTTGGTGCTGGAGCAACAGGAGGGTAAACAGCAGTAAAACAGCATCTGTGTGAAGGCGATGTGGGTGGGCTGAAACACAAGCGAAGCTCAGCTACAGTGTATGGTGGGTAACAGTTGGATGGTTCATGTCTGTGTGTGTTTCGTACGTGGGTTCAAAGCAGAATGGCATCTGTCCATCATTCAGGAATTCTGCAGGTTCAGGGGCTGCAGGCTCATCATCGTTTTGCTGGGGAGAGGAGAATAAAAATGTTAGCAAAAGGATTTTTACCGTAAACATAATACTTTGTATATACAGTTGAAGTCAGAATTATTAGACCCCCTGAATTATTAGCACCCCTGTTTATTTTTCCCCTATTAATTTTTTTATTGAAACATAATAGTTTTAATAACTCATTTCTAATAACTGATTTATTTTATCCTTGCCAAGATGACAGTTAATAATATTTTACTAGATATTTTTCAAGACACTTCTATACAGCTTAAAATGACATTTAAAGGTTTAAGTAGGTTGATTAGGTTAACTAGGCAGGTTAGGGTAATTAGGCAAGTTATTATATAATGATGGTTTGTTCTGTAGACTATCGAAAAATATATAGCTTAAAGGGGCTAATTATTTTGACCTTTAAATGGTTCTTAAAAAATTAAAAGCTGCTTTTATTCTAGCCGAAATAATACAAATAAGACTTTCTCCAGAAGAAAAAATATTATCAGACATACTGTGAAAATTTCCTTGCTCTGGTAAACATCATTTGGGAAATATTTAATAAATAAAATTCAAAGGGGGGCTTTTAATTCTGACTTCAACATATATATATATATATATATATATATATATATATATATATATATATATATATATATATATATATATATATATATATATAAATATACACACACACATACACACACATACACACACACATATGTTGAAGTCAGAATTATAAGCCCCCTTTGAATTTTATTTTATTTTTTTAATATTTCCCAAATGATGCAGCCTCGTGCACGCCTCCCACCAGTGCTGATATACAGCTATATCGCACTGCTAATCATGTGATATTGCTCATATATACAATATACATATATATTTTTTTTTTTTCCAAATTGATGACACATTGGTTAACATTTGTTGACATTAAACGTCATTAAATGTCATCATTACTTTCAGATGATTTTTTTTTTCTGTTTTTCTGAAAAAAGGGCCAGATAATTTTACAAAAAGTATTGTAACAAATGCACATACATTTTTATACACAGTTATCTCTTGAAATAAATGAATGAATGAATGAGGGGACTTAAAGCATTTGATGCCCTGGTTAAAAATATTGATTTTTAAAATACATTTCTGAATGCATTTTATCATTTGTAATCTTCATTTCTGAGACCCTCTGTGGTTTGAAATCACAGACATTTGACCTCTTTGTCCAAATAGTTGCATTGTACCCACTTTAATTGGATGAAAACCAAATATGGATCATTTTGTAAGTCAATGTGTTTCAACTTCAGCATTTTAGTATATTTTTGGCTCTTTTTGGTTTCTATGTAATTGTTTTAAAAGAGGGAAACAAGCTATAGTCGAAGCATTATCATTTTTAGACAAAAAATTTTGATGCCTGTGTGCAAAATAGTAGATTACTCAGTACATACACATCCAAGAAATGTAATATTTTTGCTTTTATATAGTTGCAATCATAAAGGGTTTCTCTGAAACTGACAACTGACTGAAACTTTTCCATGTTTAGTTTGGAAAATCCACCATTATTTGAGCAAGACTAACAAGCTTAATTAGTTGCGAGTGTGAGCACTTCCTTAACGACTCTGGTCTGGACTCAAGGCTTTAATAATGCCAGTTTAGAAAAGCCCTGCCGGAGGCCAGCACAGCAAAGAGAAGCGCAGATAAAAGACGGACAGAGATTTGGAAAGAGTTTCAGCCCATCTGCAGTTTGGACTTGTTTAAAGGCCTAATCCCACCTCTATATCACGTCTAGCTGCTGCTGTAATGAACTCACAGTGCTCTGCGGCTCCTCTGGTTCCTCCAGTCCATCAGGGCGACTGAGGTTACGGGCAGGCTGTATGCACACCACATTGCTGTCCCAGGATGGAGGCCCAACTGGGGGCAATCGGGGCATCTGGTCATCAGAGAACTCTCCGTCGGCTCCATCTGTCAGAAGAGGAAGCACTTTAATGTCTTAATATCTGGATTTATACCTCAAGAACATAGTTCAAACATACATGAGTAAGAGAAAATAATTAAATGTGGTTTAAGATGTAGCATTTTGGTGTCCGCAAACTAAATTTACAAAAGTGATCCTAAAAATGCATTAAAAAGAGCCAATTGTTTAATATAATGGTTTAAAATGTCAAAATATGGGTGAAATAATAATAGATATTGGTAGGAACATTAAATGACATACTTATTCTGACCTGAACGTAAATATAAAAATATATAAAGAAATAAATAAGCGGTCACATACCATTTTCATTCTATAATAAATTATTAAAAACATCTGGTTGAAACCCAGTGGCCTGAAGAACAGTAGCAAATAATAATAACAATAATAATAATAATAATAAAGATTTTAAATAACAATTTTAAATCATAAATATTATATTAATGCATTTTAACACAATTACATTTATGTCTAAAAATAAATAAATATATACTTTTTAATAATTATTTATTATATTATTATATTAATATTTTTAAAATACGCTTGTCAGGATTATATATATATATATATATATATATATATATATATATATATATATATATATATATATATATATATATATATATATATATATACATATACATACACACACACACACACACACACACACACACACACACACACACACCCTGTTGTTGCAATGAATTACATTTTACTGGATGTCTTCAATAAATCATGTTGAAAATGACTGTCTTTAGTGAAAATTCACGAGCAAGGTGTTACAAAAATGTGTATTTATGTATAAAGGAAAGCTCACATCCAGGGCCCTGTCATACACCCGGCGCAATATGTGTTTGCCCCAACGTGTTGCTATTTTCAGACTAGCACAACCTTAATTTTCCCGTTTTCCATCACGTTGTTTAAATAGTAAATCCATTTGTGCCACTTTGTGGACTCATGGGGGTTCGGGTCTAAAAAAGAGGTGTGTTAAGTCACATTGTTGGTTTTTTGACCACATTTTGTTATTGTTCATTTATTCGTTTGCTGGAAATTAGAACTGAATTTAAAAATAGTTTTGAAACAAATCTTTGCGCTTAACAAATGAAATTAAATATGTAGGCTAATCAATGTATTTAGACATCGTTTCCTTATCCACGAAAGAGAGAAGGTGAAAGTAAAAAGACAGATTGAAGCGGGCTCATTCTTTATCCTGGCGCTAATGGTCTGTTTAACTAGATGGTCTGTTTAACTCTTTTCTCGCTAGTGAAGCGTTCAGTTTTTACACTTATAAAGTCCACCATGTAAATAGCGAATGCGCCATGGCGCGACGCAACTGACTCTTATAGGGAATGAGAGATGAGACTCTGATTGGTTTATTCTTAAAACACACCCACACTCATGAAGAGAATAAGCACAACCCATGCGCCGTGGCGCAGAGGGTATTTTTCCGTCCTTAAAATAGCAAATGCTTTGCATCCTGCGTTTTAAACTTTGCGCCTGGATCATTAAAATAGAGCCCACAAAGTCAAAAAAAAGCCACTTTCCAGTGGCCAGCATTGTAAATGTGTCTGACCAACCAGAACCCATGGCAAAATCTGTCTGAGAAATATTTATTTTAATTGTATAGGTTCCTATGGACATTATTGGTGATTATGCTTTTGTTAAAGAGTTATATTCTATTTGTGAAAAGAATAAATAAATCAAAGGAATAGACAGTAGTATAGATACCCCTGGAGTCAGTAGAAGAGTAGGGGTTTCCGAACAACAGATCAGTGGGACGCTGGGGGACCAGCAAAGGAGATGGGTCGTCTTGAGCGTACGGCATCGGGTACTGCAGGAAAACTGACTGAACGTCCAGATTGCCATCTTTCTGTTCTTCTTCCCTGTTGATGTTCTTCTGCAACTCCTGATGGGACACAGAAAACATCATGGTTGTTTAGGAACAATCATTGAAATGGTAATGTCAAATAAGGCAGCACAATATTTCGTTTTAACACCGATATCACAATGTGTGCATCCGCAATAGTCAAATCACAGGATGTTCAATGTTGAGTTAGGATTACAGCTGACCAAGAGCCACAGTTCAGAACACAAGATTTGAGGACTCAGTGCACAGTTTAATCAAAATGGAGCTAAAGTTTAGCGTTTACATGTGTTTTAATGACCTTCGAGCATTTCAAGGCAAGGCAAGTTTATTTATATAGCACATTTCATACAGAGCGGCAATTCAAAATGCTTTGCATAAACAGGAATAAAAGATAGTATAAGAAAAATAAAAACAAATAATATTAAAAACTGATAAAAATGTGTTAAACAGGTTATAAAAGAATGAAAAAGAAAAGAAAGACATAAGTGTGATCTGTCAGACATAGCACAGTGCTCATTCAGTAAAGGCACAGCTAAACAGATGTGTCTTCAGTCTTGATTTAAATGTGCCTAATGTTGGAGCACATCTGATCATTTCTGGAAGCTGATTACAGCAGCGGGGCACGTAGTAGCTGAAGGCAGATTCACCCTGCTTTGCTTTGACTGAACTCTTGGAATTTCTAGTTATATGATCCTAAAGATCTGAGTGATCTGTTAGGATTGTATTCAGTGAGCATATCTGTAATGTATTGAGCTCCTAGGTCATTTACTGATTTATAGACCAGTAACAATACTATTCTGAATGTAACTGGAAGCCAGTGTAAAACCCTGAGGACAGGTGTGATGTGTTCTGATTTTCTGGTTCTGGTAATAATACTGGCAGTAGCGTTCTGGATGAGCTGCAACTGTCTGACTGTCTTTTTGGGAAGGCCAGTGAGGAGTCCATTACAGTAATCTACTCTGCTGCTGATAAAAGCATGAACAAGTTTTTGTCTTCACTGGAAACAAAGCATCTAATTCTTGCAATGTTTTTGAGATGATAGTGTGCTGATTTACTTACTGCTTTGACATGACTATTGAAACTCAAATCTGACTCTAGAATCACACCAAGATTCTTGACCTTATTTTTTGTTGATTGACCTCTAGAGCGAAGGTACGCATTCACCTTGAGAACCTCATCTCCGTTCCCAAATGCAATGACAGTTTTCTCTTTTTTTAACTGAAGAAAGTTTTGGCACATCCAACTGTTAATTTCATCAGTGCACTGGCAGAGAGTGTCAATGGGGCTGTAATCATTAGGCAGTAAAGCTAAGTAGATCTGATTGTCATCAGCATAGCTGTGGTAAGAGATTTGGTTCTTTCTCATTATTTGGCTCAGTGGGAGCATACAGTATAAAGGTTGAACAGGAGAGGTGCCAGAATTGAACCTTGTGGGACTCCACATGTCATGGGTGTCCACCTCATTCTATGGTCACCTAATAAAGATTTAATAAAGATTTATTTAATTATTTATACAATAAAACTATGCAGTGCAATTTTACATTGGATTATTCAATTTCTGGACCTGAATACTGTTTGACGCCCCTACAAACGCAAAGCACTGTTTGTTTCAATTTTGTCTTGTAATTGCTTGCAGTTTGTCTATTATGTTCGATGCATGATTCAGTCCCCTATAGAATCATCCCATTCAATCTAAATTAATATTTTTTTTCGAAGACATTGTGTGAAATTGTATTATATAATGGAAGAAAAACAAGACATTGCAATGCAATTTTTTTCTTTATCGTGCAGACCTAATGCTAGGCATAATGTATCGATGATATTTCACGATAAGTCAGGTCCAATTTTTCCATTCTTCTTTTCCTCCTTCCTTCTATCTAAGAGTCCAGACAATACATCACTCACCGCAGTGAGCAGCGGCGTAGAGAAACTCGCCACCCTCACACAAACAGTTTAATTAGGCCCTTCATTAAAACTTCTCTGCCTGTTCAAAGGGAGGCAGAGCTCTGCCTTTTATTGAAGTCTTCAGCAGGCGCCAATTTCATTTAGTCTGAACCTCAAATTGGGTCATTTTGCTTCTCGAGCATTGAGTTTTGTGTTGTACCTCAACTACGAGTCCCTCTCTGTGGTCCAGGGTAATTGAATGGAAAATAAGGACTCACTTGCGCTGCTGGCCCAATTAGAGAGATATGTTAAACCCAAACCAGATTCTGAGAATAAAACAACAAGCAGGGAAAACAACTGCATTTTTAGATTGGCACGGGCCTGGAGAAAATGAAATCGAAAGCACGCACCCCCTCCAGTTTCTCTTTTTCTTTGGTCAACGCAAAAAGGCTGTCCTTCAGCTCCTTCAGCTCACGGCCCTTCTCTGCCACCTGACTCTAAAAAACAAAAAAGGAAACAGAAAATGTTCTATTATTGCTTCAGTTAATAAAATAAAAAAACACATGAAGTTGCTCTATACTTGACAGCTCAATTTGATTTAAGAATATCTCATTCATATTGATTAAAATTATTTCTGAATACTTTTAATGGAATGGGAATACAACAAACTATATAAACTAAACAAATGCCCTATATGTGCTTTATTTCTAGTTATCTTTTAAATAATGTGTGAAATTGCAGTAACAAATGCGGATTAAGCAAATAGTCATAAATTTTGACTGATCCTTTAACCTTTATTATAATTGTACAAGACCTGGAACACCAACATAAAGAACACCATTCTGTTCTGCAAAGGGAATCCACTTGCATATGGGCTTGAATTGATACAGTAAAACCCACACCATGTTTACTGTTCATATCTCTGTGCATTCAAAATCTGAAGAAGGGCTGAAAATCAGATATGCGTGTGTCGTAGACCAATCATAGCAAACTGGGCCATACGAAAGGAAATGGTTTACGAAATTTGTAAGAAAAAAGGTCAGGCTGCAATGTATTTATTGGAATTCTTATTAGGTTTTTTGCTTCATTTTGACCTTGGATGGATGTAAATCTATTGTAGAAGGCCTACAAACAAAATGAAGAATCTTTAAAAAAGCATAAAGGTTAGCATGTTAAAGGGATATTTAGAGGGATTTACTCATCATCCACTTGTTCCAAACCTGTTTGAGTTTGTTGCTTTTGTTGAACACATAGGAAGATATACCAAAGAATGTTGGTTTAAAAAAGCCATTGACTTCCATAGTATTTTTGTTTCTACTAAGGATGTCAATGGTTGTTTTTTACCAACATTCTTAAGAATATTTTGATTTGTGTTCAACAGAAGAAAGTTTAGAACTACTTGAGATTAGTAAATGGATTTTTTTTTGTGCGTGAACTATCCCTTTAAAGACTATTAAACACTTTAATCAATAAAAAAATTATACAAAAAATATTATTAACTGAATTAATTATTGATGAAACCCTAATTTGGTCAATCCGAACATTTGAGAAATGGTTACAAAAAGGGTTTTGATTTTGAATTCACCTAAAGTAGAGGTGCCCAAACTCTGTCCTGGGGCTCTGGTGTCCTGAGTTTAGTGCCAATCCCATTCAGACACACCTGAACCACCTAAACAAGCTCCTTCTAGTCATACTAGAAACATCCTGGAAGGTGTGTTGAAAGAAGTAACTCTGCAGGACACGGGCCCTCCAGGACTGAGTTTGTATACCACTGACCTAAAGGGTTTATTCTGAGCATGGAAGCATATGAAATAAACTTATTCCATTACACCACAAAATATATATATAATTTGGCAGTCTGGCACAATAGTCATTATAGAGTTTACTATATAAAAATAACTGCCTTTCTGACAGAACCTTACTTTACTCGAGTCGTGTAATTATAAGATTTATTGACAAAACTACAACAAATATTGAACATTCATTCAGATTTTCCTAAATTGGCTATAAGCACAGCTAGTGTTTTTCAGCCAATGTTAAACTTCTGGTGAAATGTTTCTGTAATTATTTTCAATTTCATAAGGTTCCTTTTAAAGCATCGACATCGTAATGTAATTAAAAAACAATCAGTTAAATAAACTTAAGAAGTCATGCATTTGTTCATGCATAAAACAAAATGATAGATCGTGTAAACTCTAGCGCCGTAAATAGCAGCAAACGAGTGCAGAAACTCCATTGAAAATACTGGGGTAAAATAAATTTTCATATTTAAAGACATGGCAGGGAAAAGCTGAATTTAATGCAGTGTCAGCATGGGGTGCATTTCCCAAACAACGACGTAACTCGCGGCTAAACTATCATAGTACGATGCATCGGTTGGGGTAAGAACGATGTAGTGACAAGTGTTTCCCAAAAGCCGTAGTTTCTCTGTCGCAGATCCACCATTTAAACCACGTTAGTTATAATGTAAAACACCCATAATGATGCTCTAAACAGAATGGATTAACTACTTTTTTAGAGAAGAACCCCATAATTTCTTTGTGCAAATTATATTGTCTTCCCAGAGATGGGTTGCAGCTGGAAGGGCATCTGCTGCGTAAAATCGTGCTGGATAAGTTGGCGGTTCGTTCCGCTGTGGCGACCCCGGATTAATAAAGGGACTAAGCCGAAAATAAAATGAATGAATGAAATTATATTGTTTTACACAAACACGCATTTTAAAAAAAATCCAATATTAGTTTTGCTAAAAACATGCACTCGCTTTCCATATTAATTGAAATATATGTAAATGGCACATATAGGGCCTGTGTTTCCTTTACAAATATACATTACATATTCTATTCTAAAACATAAAATCCTTTACAATAGCTAACAAGTTTTCTAAAATCATAGATAAATCATATACAGTAAGTAAATAAATAATGAGGCTATTTATTAAAAAATGAAATTTAATATTTATTATTTATTAGGAAATGAAAAAAATCCTACTTTAATAATAATATTAATGATGATTATTATAATTATTATTATTATTAAGTAGGATATTGTTTATTTATTTATTTTATTTTTTTAAGTCTACTTTTACAATTTGACACATACAAACCACTGCAGAAATGTTCTAACCAACAGGCCCATGTCATATACAGTACAGATACTTAATAAATAACCTGCTATAATTTAAAAGCACTAACGTATGCTATGTTTTTTGTTTGCTTTGGAGACATAACAAATTCCACTTTTAAATAATAGGTCACCTATAGCTTTCGTTATGAGGCTGTGTTTAAAACGACATCAATGTTTTCAAAGTGCACTGCGAAGGGGGCACAATTGTAAACATGAAGATCACTAAAACTGAACTGTGAAAATGCTTTGAAAGCAAATTACACCTAAGAGGCATGATGTTTTTTTTATTTTTAATCATTCCAAGTTGAAATGTTAGAATGTTCTAAACGAATAGGGCATAGGGGGATAAGTGGGCATAGTACACAGCCAGGAGCTATGTTTCTAACAACTCCAGAGTTCCAACCCCACAAGTTTGTGATGCAGTTTGCGAATGTTCATTGGAACGATGAATTTGGGAAACGGCAAATCAATGAACCATGTTTGTAACGACGGAACTCGCAACCTTAGTTGGCTAACGATGGTTTTGGAAAATGCATCCCTGGGCGATTAATCAGAAAGTAATCAAAATCGACATTCAAAACCTATAATTGATCAAAGTTTTTCCATGTCAATTTTTTCAATTACTTTCCCTAGTTCTTTTTTGATTGTCCTTGTTAGGTAATATGTGTTTTAATTTTAGTTGTTCAACGCTAATGTTCAATAAATAATCATAGATAGTGTGTTTTCTTCAGTTACTTTAAAATCAAGTAATGCACCCTTCATTTAAAAATCTCTCACTTGTAATATGCGAGCATATTTACTGTACAAAACCTGTCAGTGAACTATGAGGGCAAAAAATAAAATAAATAAAATAATCGTTCATTAATCGTAATCAAGTTAAAATGTTCAATAATTCGAGATTATTGGCTGGCTGTCTGAAAATCAAACGTCCATATGCATGTACTCCATTGTATCCAATATAAATACAATTTTAATTAAGTACATATTTCTAAACCAGAATGTCTTACTGGCTGAATTTCTCTCAGCATAAACATTATAGTGCCGAAACAACGCTAGGAAGAGAATCATTTTGCAGCCTCAGACTTTTGTGAAAATGTTAATGTCGATCTAGAATGAATGTTTTGTCTCTATCAATAAATGTTTCTTAACAACACGATGTTGACAACCAAATAAAGTGAGAGCAGATCATTGTTTGTTGGCTAGCATTATGCAAATGCATTATGGATCTATGCAGATCAGGTACAGTAGTGAAACTGGAATTCCTGCCGAGTCATTTCGGCGATTCAGAATCTCGATTTCTTCTTTCAGAAGACAATAACTTCATTTGTTGTGCAGGGCAGGATGATATTTAAAACTTCACAGACCTTTTACATTCACACTCTGCCTTCTTTACTGTTCATTTACATCTGTCTTTGCATGGCTCCACTGAGTCACGCAGAGAGACAGTAAGCTTAGCCTGAAGACTAGCGCTGATCTGCAGATGACCTTACTACTTAAACACAAGTGAGTCCCTCGCTCTGTCTCCTGCTGCGTAGGGAGGCAGCCAGCAGATGCATTATCCTGTCTTGATCCCAGGACTCCCAACTGTCCTTCCTCCACTGTCTCCATGCCTCATGTAAACAGCAGTAAAAGTCAGTCTCCTCGGTGACACGCTCATAAACCAGCACTGTCAGTGTATTTGTGCTAATGCAATGATACCGGGCTTGACTCAGAGCAGCCGTAAACAGTGTGGAGGAGAAGACGGTACTAAGGTCGTCCTGAATCTCTTATCAGAACATCTGAAGGTCTGCTTATCTCTGATCGCGCTTCCCTCCCTCATTGGAGTCAGTTTGTGAAACAAAAAAAAAAAAAAAGAAGAATAGGCTTCCCTTTGTTTAATGCATCGTTGCATTTGGAGTTCACGTAAACAGCTTTTTTTTAATCTAAAAACAAACTAGATTTATTCCAATTGATGATCAATTTTGCATGGAAATGTTGATGAAGCTGGCTGCAATCCAAAACAATGCTGTCTTGATGTAGTCTAAAATTTGATAAGCAGATTGACTCTGTGATTAAAGCAAGCTTCGCCTTCTCTCTAAAGTCAAGCCCTTTTTGAGAAAGGCTGATCTTGAGAAAGCCATCCATGCTTTTGTTAGTTCCCGTGTGGACTACTGTAATGCACTTTATGTTAGAGTTAATTAGTCGTGTCTTCATCGTTTGCATCTTGTGCAAAATGCTGCTGCTCGAATGTTTGCACATTCACAAACACAGCAGAGCTTTGTGATCTGCTGAGCAACTTCAGCTTGAAGTCCCTCGGTCAAGATACAAGCAGTGGGATGATCGCTCTTTTGCAGAAGCAGGTCCTAAACTTTGAAATACCCTTCCTACTTAGCTTCGTACAATCACTGACCTGCCACTTTTTAAAGCCAAGCTTAAGATCCACTTGTTTAAATTGGCTTTTAATGCATGGCACTGCCACTTCTTTATATTTGTTGTGCTTTATTGATATTTCTTGTATTGTTTTGCATTGTCTGCTTTTTAGTTGTGCTGTTTAATTTGTTTTTACTTGTGTAAAGCACTTTGGTCAACTTTGGTTGTGGTAAAGAGCCATATAAATAAAGGTTGATTGATTGATGTGATCAAAACCAGTTGCTACATTGCAAATAATCTAAAGTAAAAACATCAGCTACTGTGTACTAAAAAGCTGGATTTAGTAGAAATGGAAGTGTTGCTATGAAGCCCTGTTTACGCCTCATATGGAGACATGTTTTGGTTCAGATCACAAGTGAAAAAAATGTTATATATAACTTCTTATGGTCTTTCTTTTTTGGGAAATATTCTTAATGATATGAGCAATGTAAAATATATTATATATCATTTTTATAATTTTCCTTTGTCTTCACATGAAAATGATTATGTGACATTTTGCTGAATGTAATCACATCCCTGTTAGGCCTGCCACGATATCTATTTTTTATTGTACGATATATTGCACCAAAATATATTGCGATAAACAATATTATTGTCATTTTAATTTTTTATGCATAAAATAAAATTAATTTGAAAAAAAAAACAAAAAAAAAAACAAACAACAAGCCTTTATTTCACTCAAAAATGCAGTAATTCACAGGCACTACATGAGAGCTGGTGTTTTAAAGGAATGAAAATGTAGCGTAGAACAATTATTCAACAACTTGTATTTGAATGATAATTTAATGATAAAAAGAAAAAAAAGTAACTTTTTTAAAAGGCCTATATTTTGTTTTTCCCACATTACTTAAGAAATATTAAGATATACACTACGGGTCAAAAGCTTGGGGTCAGGTTTTTTTTTTCTTTTTTTTTAAAGAAATTATTCTGTTCATTAATGCGGCATTTATTGAATGTAAAAAAAATTTAAAGTTAAATATTTATTCAAATTTTAAATAACTCCTTTCTTATTGTATGTAGTTTCAAATGAAATTATTTCCAGTCTTTATTGCTTTTATTACTATTAATAATAATAATTATTATTATTATTTTAATAATTAATATAAGAGTGATTTCTGAAGGACCATGTGACTCTGAAGGCTGGAGTAATGAAGCTGAAAATTCATATTTAAAACCACTGGAATAAATGTTTAAATTAAAAGATCAACTACTTTTGAACAGTTATTTTATAGTGCAAAATCATTTCACAATTTGTACTGTATTTTAGATTAAATAAATGCAGCCTTGGTGAGCAGGAGAAGCTTATTTTAAAACATTTAAATATCCTACTGACCCCAAACTTTTGAACTGTAGTGTATTTCAAGAGGGTAGCATATTATTTATTATAAAAAAGATACAGCTTTCCGATTCATTAAGTGCATCATTGATCAGCTGCTAAATTAAAATCTGCTCTCCCACAATGTCTGGTGCCAAGCCAGAGGATGATGAGCACGTTGCTTGTAAGGTATCAAAAATACTCAGCGTTATCAATGAAAATATGTTTGCTTGGGTTACAGACATTTTAACACACAAATTAATATCAAGGATGTCTATGGAAGACGGCAATAATAATCATTTTACACATACTATTACTAGGTGTTATTTGCCACAGATAATCACTGTTTAGGTAACTAGAATGCTTAGTTTATTCTTCTCCCAGCTAAACAGCCACTTAGGCCCAATCCCAATTCTATTTTTGTACCCCTACCCCTAACCCTTAGCCCTTGAAACATAGTATGAAAGGAAAGGGCTTCAAAATTTACCCCTAAGAAATGGGACAGCGCTACAACACCTGCACACGTCATCATATGTCATCGCGATCTCAAGCTTCATATGAGATCGTCAATCGCGACTGCTGTAGTTATTTTAGTTATGTTATTTTTTGGTATTTATCTTCAGAAAATCACACAAGGCATATATCATGTTATCATAACGATATAATGTAGCAATAAGATTGTAACTGTACTGTGCATTTACACCATGGCCATATTCATCTATGTAAACACACAAAAACACCAGACACCGCAAAAAGGTCATTCCCAGCCACTAGACTTTTCTGACAGGGTATTCAAGAGTCACTGAGTGACAAAATGTTGTGGGACTACTATACAGGAGTTATTATTAGGAATTACAGATAGGGAAATTTAGCGATTTTAATTTTAGCGTTATTTTTTAGAAGCATGATGGTAAAACCCAAATGCCATTATGGATGTATTAAAACATATAGAGGTAGAATTAAGATTGGGCCTTATTTTCATTTAGTTTGAAGTTAATGAATTGGCATGTTGTAAATCCAGCAGCCCTGACTCCGCAGAGCCTGGAAAATATAAAAGTGAAACGTTTTAATTAACCTATAAAGACGGGTCAGCTGAAGTGTTTAAATCTTGAATGTGAAAGAGTAAGGCCCAATCCCAATTCTAGCCCTCGTTTTGCGCATTCACATGAAGGGGTAGAAGAGTCCCAATTCTCTTTAGATTGAAGGCGTAGGGCTATGGGGAAGAGTTAGATAGGGCCCTTGAAACTGAGATTTTTCAGAATCACACTAGAAACCAAGGGCTACGAAAACTTCACAGAATACTGCAGCTACAACGACAACATGGCTGCACACGCAAGTGAGATGCAAAAATGTAAGTATTTTTTGCCATTATTAAGAATTTTTACCAAAAACAAGCATATGTTTTAATCAATTTATAACAGTGTTTGTGTTTTACAGTCATGCTTTAAAATAAAAAATAAATTTGGTTATCCATAATCCATAATAACTCCTGTATAGTAGTCTCAGAACATACTTTCACATCTGTTACTCGATGACACTTACCCTGTCAGAAAAGAAAAAAAAATTGAATTGGTATTGGGCCTTAAGTTCACTATGGATGAACATGATCAGCTTTTCCTTGCATCCAAAAGCACACTTTTTGGAACTCATTCCCAGTCAAATCCTGTATAGTACTGCTGCGGGGCATAGGCACGATCTCGAGCTTGTGCTGGTCAAGCGCATGCTTTTCTGGGATAAGTAGCCATAAAAAACACCCTTGGTTACATAACCAAAAGCCAGAAAAAAAATCTTCTAAACTAATTAAAACCCTAAAGTAAGATTTTGGGAAAAGAAATGTTTCAGCTTCTGTGTAACTATAGTTATTTGAAGTTTGATCCATGCTTGAGCATGAGAGCAACTTTTGAGCATCTTTTTAAAGTGTAAATAACTCTGAATGCATGAAACAGTTTAAACTGGTAGATGATGCTGACCTTATAGCGATCCTCCTCAGCAGCCAGCTGCATTCGCAGGCTCTCATTGGTTTTCATCTGCTCCCTCAGCTTCACCTCCATCTTTGTGAGCTCATCAGTTATCATGCTGCAACGCTCTCGTTCCTCCTGCAAAGGAGAACTTGAAGATATCAAGCAGATCCAGAAAAAAGCTAAAAAATATATATAATGGAAAAAAGAGAAGTTCTTACGTTAAGCATCTGTTTGCATTTTCTATATTTGTCATTTTTGTCCAGCTCCTTGCTTGATGATTTCAGCCTGCCATGAATGATGGCATCTAGAACTGCATCTGAAGTACTTGGGCTTCCTGTTAGTGATAGAGAGAGCGCTACATCATACCCATACTGCACAATCACATCCCACACTCAACCTATAGTTTGTATTGCTTTTTGTGAATGTACCAGGTGCAGATGCCTCTGGACTGGCAGATAAAGGTCCTGCTGTTGCGTCAGACCCAGGACTTCTCTTCACCTGAGACAAAACACAATAATTTGTTTGGTATAAAAACTAGCAAACTAGCAGCTATTTTAAAAAAACTGTAGCTTACACAGCTACATATTTGGTGTACTCACTCCTTGCTGTTCATTATACTTGACCACTTGTTTCTGGAGCTTCTGGCATTCCTTATACTTGTCTTTATAGTGTTCAGCAGCCATCTGCAGCCTGAGCCTTAAATCTTCAACTTCTCTCTGCAGTTCAGCAACAGCGAATACATCTGACTCCTTACACTGCTGAGAAAACAACAGAATATTTGTTTCCGTAGGTTTTCAGTTGCATTATAAAAAATAAAACAATCCCTAAGATTTGGTTACACTCAGTGCTTAATTTGTGTGCTTCTCAGTGCTTAAAATGAATAATTCCCAGAACAAAACGAGGAAATAAAAGTTACCATGACAGACGTCCGCCAAACAATTTCAGTTTTCCCGGAACATGACAATGTCATTAAACATTGATAGCGCAAAAAAAGAGCATCCCATTTCTGAACGGTGTTTTATTATTTTGTGCCATATATAACGTTATAGGAGAGTCATGGATAGGGCCAGACGGAATCTGCGGACGTTTTTTGCTATTTCTGCGGAGAATTTTGGTAAAAATCTGCGGATTTCTGCGGAATTATTTTGGGAGTATCATAACTAAAACCTTAATATGTTAAATAAAAGATAATATCTTTTTAACTTGTATTTAATGTTTAAAATGCAAATACAATTAGATTAACTGTAAATAGTTAACTTTAGGGAAATAAACAGAATTAATGATGGGCTAAAAATCTGCGGAAAATCTGCGGAAAATCTGCGGAATTCTGCGCGCAGATTCCGTGTGGGCCTAGTCATGCATAATAAAAACATGTAGCTACAAACATAAATCGCATGAACAATCACTAATCAGTTCACTTCAATATTATGTGCCAAGTGAAAAACAAATAATTACATGACTCACTCAGTCTAATCTTCAAGAGCCCACAGTTAGCTTTTCTGTCATTTTTGACTTGAGATCGCTTTGCTTCTGTCTCCCGTTATCCTGATCCATTCGCACAGTTTCATCTTCTCGAGATCTCTTTTGATCAGGCTCATAATCAGATTTACTCAAGGTTTTTAAAAAAATGAAAATATGTGTGACTGCCTCCTTGCCATTTTGAAAATACAAAAATTATTTAGGTTGGCCACTATGTCATTATTTATTTTCGCTGCTCACTGCGCACGAAACAATCACCTACCAATGAGAGTCATTGTAAACATAAGAAAGCTGATAGGTTGAAAATATTGTTGAGGGCCAATAGTTTTGCTTTAACTTGCGCATGGTGACTATCGTCATGTAGGTATTCACAGAGCACAAGTGAATGCCGGATCCATTAAAACAATTACTGGAATGCAAAACACTAATATCGGACATTTTCCGAAACAGGATACAGCAAGATCCGGCTCAAATTAAGCTCTGGTTACACTTTATTTTAAGATGTCCTTTATACAGTACAGTATAATTATACAATAAAAAATGTAAGAGAGTATTAACATGAACTTAGTATTGGTTCAAAGTTAGGATATGAGTTTGGTTTAGACTACATATAAAAATAGTCAAATAGAGTACAATTACACTGTCATTAATAGCAAACACGGCAATCTGGGCTTATTAAAAGAGTAGTTCACTTCTAGAATGACTGGTCACCACTAACTTCTACTACCAGATGATGGTCACATTGACTTCGACAGTATTTTTCCCTACTATGGAAGTCAATTTTAATCATCAAGTGTTCGATTAGCAACATTATCTTCTTTTTTAAATGATGATATAATTACTCCTGTACCAATGCCAAACTGTATTCAGGTGTCTAAAAAAAGCGTAATTGTGATGTGGTCAATTTTGCTAAGTCATACAGGTGGGCATCTGTTTACCACTTCCTGCTGGGTTGAGCTTTTCATCTCCTCCAACTGCTGTTCCAGACGGCTGCATTCAGCCCGGGCATCCGTCTGTCCCTTCTTCAAGGTCTCTGCCTCTACGCGTATACGGTACAGGTCTGCCATGCTTCTGTCACGGGCGTTAGATGAGTCACGCAGTTCTGCTTTTAGCATGTTAGCCTGCTGCTGGGTTGCTTGCAACTGCTCCTCTTTTTGCCTGAGCTGCTCCCTAAGAGCCTTGCTTTCCCCCTGGCAAACACAAAATGAATAGACATGTGAATACAAAAATACAGAAGAGTGCGAACATCTGCTATGCACAAATAGGAATTGCTATTAAAGCTAACCGCCAACAAATACAGTATGCTGATGTGTTTACTGAATGTTGTCCTTCTTGTTGCATTTGTTGATTCATACATTCAGAAACTGGTGTAACCCATATTTAAACTCACGTCTTCCAAACAAGCACCATGGGTTAATGGGTTAACCACTAATTCACAGCTATGAGCATATTTTTTTTACAGAGTAACTAAAGTTCTCTTGACAAAAAGTCAACAAAATTTGGCAATTGCTTTTGGATTAGCGCAAAAAAAAAAGAAGCTCTTTAAGCAACAAAAGCTAGAAGCACAAATTAAATCAAGTTATAAAAACTGCAACATGGATGCAATGGCAAACTCCAAATTAGAGCCCATTGATTCCCACGATGCAAAAACAAAGCGTATCCGGAACATATTCATAGCGCTTCACTTTTTCCACATTTTTTGTATGTTACAGCCTTATTCCAAAATGGATTAAATTCATTTATTTCCTCAAAATTCTACACACAATAATCCATAATGACAATGCCTTATGAAAAAAGATTTTTTTTAAATAGTTGCAAATTTATTAAAAATAAAAAACCTGAAAAATCACATGTACATAAGTATTCACAGCCTTTGCTCAATATTTTGTTGATGCTCCTTTGGCAGCAATTACAGCCTCATATCTTTTTGACTATGATGCCACAAGCTTGGCAGACCTGTCTTTGGGAATTTTTGCCCATTCCTCTTTGCAGTAGCTCTCAAGCTCTATCAGGTTAGATGGGAAGCGACAGTGTACAGCCATTTTCAGATCTCTTCAGAGATGTTCAATAGAATTTAGTTCTGGGCTCTGGCTGGGCCACTCAAGGACATTCACAGAGTTGTTGTGAAGCCACTCCATTGATATTTTGGCAGTGTGCTTTGGGTCATTGTCCTGCTGGAAGATGAACCGTCGCCCCAGTCTGAGGTCAAGAGCACTCTGAAGCAGGTTTTCATTCAGGAAGTCTCTGTACATTGCTACAGTCACATTTCCCTTTTTCTTGACTAGTCTTCTACTTCCTGCTGCTGAAAAACATCCCCACAGCATGATGCTGCAACCACCATGCTTCACTGTAGGGATTGTATTAGCCTGGTGATGAGCGGTGCCTGGTTTTCTCCAAACGTAACGCCTGACATTCAATTTTAGTCTCATCAGACCAGAGAATTTTGTTTCTTATGGTCTGAGAGTCCTTCAGATGCTTTGGCCAATTCCAGGAGGGGAGTGGCTTCTGTCTGGGCACTCGACCATACCATTGTTGGATTGCTGCACAGATGGTTATCCTTCTATAAGGTTTCCTCTCTCTACAGAAGAACGCTGGAGCTCAGACAGTGACCATCGGGTTATTGATCACCTCCATGACTAAGGCCCTTCTCCCCCGATCACTCAGCTTAGATGGCCGGCCAGCTCTAGGAAGATTCCTGGTGGTTCCAAACATCTTCCACTTACGGATGATGGAGGCCACTTTGCTCATTGGAACTTTCAGAGCAGCAGAATTTTTTTTGTAACCTTCCCCTGTCTTGTGTCTCGAGACGATCTTGTCTTGGAGGTCTACAGACAATTCCTTTGTCTTCATGCTTGGTTTGTGCTTTGACATGCACTGTCAACCCTGGGACCTTTTATAGACAGTTGTATGCCTTTTCAAATCATGTCCAATCAACTGAATTTACCACAGGTGAACTCCAATTAAGCTGCTAAAACATCTCAAGAATGATCAGTGGAAACAGAATGTACCTGAGCTCAATTTAGAGCTTCACAGCAAAGGCTGTGAATACTTATGTACATGTGATTTTTCAGGTTTTTTATTTTTAATAAATTTGCAACAATTTCAAAAAATCTTTTTCCACATTGACATTATGGGGTATTGTGTGTAGAATTTTAAGGAAATAAATTAATTTAATCCATTTTGGAATAAGGCTGTAACATTAAAAAATGTGGAAAAAGTAAAGCGCTATGAATACTTTCCAGATGCACTGTAGGTGAAATAGCAGAATCCAGTCATAAAATTTGAATTATCCAACTATTTTATGTCACAGAATATAACATAATTTGGCATATTTTGCCTAATAAATCAAAGACACCAAATGATCGTATTGACTACTGCCTGTGTATATAATATGATTTGCTTTATTATAATTCTCTTCTACCATCTAATCTTTATTATAGCTAAAAATGAGTGCAAGTGCAAAATATGGAATCAAGATAAAAGGCAAAAGCAGTGCAAGCATACAAAAATGATGAGCAGAAAATGTTTGAAACCACAGAATACAAAAACATAACCATAGAAAACATTATTTTGATTTGGAGTCGGCTCATTTTGTATAAATGTTTCAATTTTGGTTTGTGCTAAACGTTTTGAATCATGCTTACGTTTGAAGCTTTTCATTTAAGCTTATTTATCAAACTGTGATCATGTTAATTGCTATTCTAATAACTTTGCATTTTTTTACATTATGTTCAAAGTTTAAGTTAACTTGAAATTCTGGCAGAAATATAGGCATATTACTAATGTACATTTAAATGTACTTCTCAAAGTAACACTATTATTACAATCCCCAATCTTCATCTAAAATCATATATAACATTTTTAGAAAGTTTTAGTTAGAACAGTTTCCAAATAAGATAGTATAAAACACAATATAGCCTTAAAAGCAGACAAGTGGGAAGAGTTTTCCTATTTAATCTGTTGACGTTTATTTGACTTTTAGGAAGTTAAAGCTTAAAAATGACGAGTGGGGTATTACTCATACATTGTTGTCACATGTTTCTTATTTTAGGGAGGTCAAAAACTACTGATCAAAAAAAAAAAGGTTTTCATTGCTGCAACAATATAGGTTAATAAGAAGCACTGTTGTTTGTACCGAGGGTGAACTATTGGCCAATAGCTGGCGGTGCTGTTTTTCCTTCTCTGCCAGGCAGGATTTGACCCTGGTGAGCTCATCCTTCAGCTGAGCAATGGTGTTCTCCTTATTCACATCTACAGACTTCAGCATCTGCAGCTCGGCACTCAGTTTAGTGTTCTCAAGCTCCCGGTTCTTCAAGTGAATCTGTGCCAAAACACACACACAACAGAGATACTAGACTCAAGTAAACTCGCTGACTTTCTCTTTGCACATCTGCTGTGCAATATCTGGGCACATGGCACATAAAACTAGCAGTGCACCAAAGTCAGTCCAGATCCCGGACGAGCCCCCAATTATCTCTACAATGAGGTGTATTTCCGCTTGGTGAGGAAGTATGTGAGCTAAACCTAATTATAATGCAGCAGTAAGAGCGCAGCAGCTCTGCCTTCTCTTTCTGTGCCTCAGGCATCTGCTGTGAAGTGAGGGTCGGCTGTGTTTCCGAGGCTTCAACCCAGCGTTAACGCCCAGTTCCTGTGCCCCGCCACAAGAAAGTAGGGATAGACGCTGAGACAAAGTGAGTGATGGAGAGTGAGAATTACAAAGTGTGAGTCAGAGTAATTAGGAGAAGAATGAGGGTCTGTATTACACTTCTCCATATATAAATGCATAAGCAAGCCTTTTCACACACAAAACAAATGCTTAAAACTGTTGGTTGCTTTTAGGTAAATTAGGAATACTAAATAATGTGAACTGTGGTTTAAAATAAATATAAATATATACGTTGAGCACAAGTATGTGTTTTATTAGTTAAATAAATAAAAAATTAACTCAAGGAAGGATAAATAAGTTTGCATTTTAAATATTAACTTTCGTAACTATTGTGCAAAGATATTTGCAATTGCGCACAGGTTTAATCACTTACATTGGTGAGTGTAAACATCAAATGTTAATCACATATAAACGCAACCAAAAAACCTGTAAAATCCTATTTTGCTTCAGGCAAAAATATAAAAAATAAAATAAAAAAAAAGATTTAATAATTGAATATTAATAAAATACATTGCTTTAAATCAGGGCTATTCAATTAGTTTGTCATGGGGCCAGTGCATGAAAAGCATCCCAAATCAGGGGCCGGAGAGATATGACTTGCAATATAAGTGATGACACAACAGCAATATAAGAGCCCATATGCTGTAATTTTGCTCCTTAAGACACCTACGTTGGCTTTTTCTACATTAAAACTTTAATATGTTGTATTTTGAAACTACATAACATCACTGCATTGTACAATGTGGCTTTTTTTTACAAACATATTTAAATGTTGTATTTCGAAGCACAACAAAATCAGTGTATTGCTCAAGTAGGCTTCTTTTTCAAACACATTCATATGTTATGTTTTAAACTGCGTAACAATTAGGGATGCAACGATTATAGATTTTGGTTGTACGATTATAGTCTGAAGAATAATCATGGTTTCACGGTTATTACGATTATTATGCATTTATTAAATTCAAAAGGCAACTAGTTTAGAAAATCACATGAAAACTGCTTATATTTTAAAATGTAATTTATTGCTGCTCAGTAACCAGATACAGCACAAAATATATATATAAAAAAACAATAGTCCATTTCTCTCTTTGGACTTAAAAATAAATGAAAACGTTTTTGATTTAAACATGAGTGACATTTTTACAATGAAAATAAATGACAGAACAATGAATAAATAAGTAAAAATAAGAATAAATAAAAAACAGTGTTTGTCTAATGTTAATTTAAGCTTTATATTAGGTAAGTATTTAAATGAACTGTTGTTATTATCTGCGTTTATACATACATAATCATTTTAATAATTTGTAATCATTCGTCTAACGTATCTTTTGTCTACATTGTACTCAAAGCCACGCGCAACTCTCACCCCCACAGCGTGAGATAATTTCTACTGTCTGCACCTGGAGGGTGCCAGTGCGTTGGTCCACTTGCCAGCCGTGCGCACACCGCTCCCAATATGCGCACGTCTCCATTGGAAATAACGAACTTGTGTGCGTAAAAGACGCAATATGTGAACGGCCTGCTGCTATAGTTAATGCAATGTGTGTGCGTATTAGCCTCGGTATAATCTCAGAACTTAGCACACAGTTGACATAACTTTGTTTAGTTGCAGCAGTTTTGTTACGTGCAACAGAAACGTGGCGTTGAGAAGCCTTTACGATTAATTAACCGCAATGAATTAAAGTGCGGTTAATAGTGAAATCAGCTAATTATTGCATCCCTATTAACAGTATCAATGCATTGTACAAAAGGCCTTTTCTACAAACATATCCAAATGTTTTCAGCTGCCCGCGCCACTCGCTTAATGTCCCTCTACAGCTTGTGCTGTATTGAAACAGACGCAGGTCACTTCATAACTATAGCGACCGTTTTTCGACTGAACTAAACTTATTTTTGATGTCTTGGTCACACTATTTGGAGAGCCGGAACAAATTGTCTCAGGGGCAGGGTTCGGCCCACGGGCCACCAATTGAATAGCCCTGCTTTAAATGAATGATTCTCCTATGGTAACAAGGCCGAACAGTGTTCCTCTTCTTACATACATCATGATGACCAAAACAATAATCCTAAAAGTCTAATTGAAGTAGATAATTAACGAAAAGCTGTATTTTATTATTTGGAATCGTAAAAAAATAAACGTATTTATATTTAATATTAAAGAATACATTTCACAAAATAATTCTCAAGTACAGTACAGTAATGAAATGCAATAGCTCATTACCTTATAGAGCTCCTTCTCATCTTTCTCATTCTTCAGCTGACACTCAAGAGCCTCTTTCTCCAGGTTTAACTTCTTCACTCGATCCTTCAGGCTGTCAAATCAGAACCATAATCAATCAATCTGACAAGTACCAAAAAGATCTAGGATGCATTAAGGAAACTCCTCTTTCACCAAAGATCTCAAATTTGCAAAGGAGAACGAGAAAGGTAGATTAGTATTTGTATAGTAAATTTTCCACTATTTTCAGTTCTGATTTGAATAAAGGTGTGTAGCTTTGACGCTTATGATAAATGTTTATAGTCAATTGTGATGTACATTTTGTTTTAAACTTAATTTTTATTCCATTTTCTGTTCTTAAAGAGAAAGAAAAAATGAAAATGTCCAATTAATTAAGACATTCACAAAATATTAACAGGAAAATTTGAAATTAACAAAAAAATAGTCATTTCTGGGTGTAATACTCCTTTAATAGCGTTTAATATAAATAATTAAACTAAAGTTTATTTCAATTTTAGTGACACTGAGTAACTATTTTCTTTTTATTAACAGTTTTTCTTTTTTTTCAATCTAAATGTCAAGCTTTGGTAATGTTGTTCTATAAGTGTTTGGTTGTAAAAAATAAATGTGTATAGAGGTTCATGTGGTTTACAGGGACAAGTTGTATAATGACATAGGTAGAACTTAGTTGCACTCTATTAAGGTGGTTTACAGGGACACACCTTATGTTCCTGTAATTCAAAACACTTAAAAATCATACTTAATGAGATCTTTTAACATAAAAAATTTGCCACAGGTTTCCGGTGAAGATTAAGTTTAGGGGTAGGGCCATATGATAAGCAGTTTCTACAGTATAAAATACATTGCACCTAAGGAGTGTCCCTGTAAGCCATGTATACATGTGTGTGTACAGTATGTGTGTAAAATGTGACCTATGTC